>JZKD02S1650812.1:82667-93848 GCA_000966675.3 Picea glauca
GCAATACTTTGAATTGAATCTAGAAGAGGAACACAGGAGAGAAGTTGTTCAGGTTTAAGCTATTATTATATTTATTTTCATTTCACTAGATAACAATAGCATAGATAGGATCACTTAGAAATACACAACCACAAGAGATACATCATTTATCCTGGGAAACCCTCATGGGGGAGAAAACCTAGAAAAACTTCCTTATTATAGATAACCAATACAATGCCAAGAGATAACTCAAACAAATACAGAAATTCCTCTCTCTCTCTCTCTCTCTCTCTCTCTCTCTCTCTCTATCTCTCTCTCTCTCTCTCTCTCTCTCTCTCTCTCTTCTCCAACTGCAGATCTAAACTTGTCTCTTGATGAACAAGTGAGTGTGTGTCTAAATGAGGTGCTAGCCTCCTTATTTATACAACTCTGGCATGTTTGGAAGGAGGTGTCTTTTCACTGGCAGGGTCGACTTCTTCTTATGAGTGGTTATAACCACCTTTAATATATTATGGGGCCAAATTCTTATTCTTCCTATTACAATTATGTTTTGACCAATCCGCAAAAAGGGATTTGGTCATTTACAATACCCGACATGATCAATCCGCAAAAGAGGATTTATCTAATTAATAATACATCAATAATAATTAGAATACTCTTTGCAATTACATTATTTCAACACTCCCCTTTAACAAGAAGGGTATTCTTCAATAGCATCAGGTAAGAGAGAGGACAACATCATCAAAAACATCAGGTGAGTGAGAGGACAACATCATCAACAACATCTTGGAACATTGACTGGCATATCTATAAATCATCGGAAGTTTTTCTCATCAGCAGCATCGTCATTCTCAATGGAATGAAATCATCATATGCATCAATATGGATTAGTATAAAACTAATACATCATCATCACTGTTGGAGCCACCTTTGTTTTGTAGCCTGTTCAAAATTTCATATCTTAATGTTGAAATCGAAAACCGGTTTTCATATGTTTCCCAAAATCTCAGAAGTCTCATCGTGAAAACAGTGACAGTTATCGTACTCTTAAGACATGATTTATTTTTAAATCATTTAAACCAGTCTCTACTTTTGAAACCTGGGATGTCGCAATGTCGGGAGTTATAGATCACATAGTTTATAAGTCCCGAGAGGCGAAATGGCGAATTAGTTTGAAAAAGTTTACCCAGATCCTTACCGAGAGTAAAAACATTCTAAACTACAGTTAAGCATCATCGGGATTTCTTGTCTCGACGTTTGCTAGCTCCAAAAATATTTTCTTCGTAACCTCGATAGACGAAACAACAAGATTCTTGTTTTAATAACTCAGGTTAATGTTAAAGGTAAAACATTTAACCGCGGTTAATGCTCTGTCGAGAATTTGCAACTTGGCATGTTTTCCTTCAAAAGGTATACCTTCAAAGCCCCGAGTCATGAATTCGAGATAAAAATAGAAACATAATTAATTAAACACTTAATCCAGTTTTATCCTCCAATTTAATTAAATCATATCATCGTGATCTCGCGATTTCGCAAGTCGGCATACGAGCCTTCCGGAAGTTATACCTTCAAAGCTCTGAGTCGTGAATTTGTGATCTCTCGATTTTGCAACTCGGCATATGAGCCTCCTGGAAGCTATACCTTCGAAGCTCTAAGTCACGAAGTCACGATATAAATAAAAATGTAATTAATTAAACACTTAATCTTGGTTATGTTTTGTATTAATCAAAGTTAATTGTCGCAATCTCAGGTTTTGTAGGTGTAAAGGGTTAAAGTGAAAACTCTTGACGAGGTGAGTGCCGAAAGATTAATTAACATTTAAAAAGGACTGATTAATCAAGCTAAGCCAGGATTTTCATTGTTTTAATATGGAAATTCATATGTAGAGTCTCTGAGGCGATTTTAAACTTTCTTTGCGCCAACTTGCATTACGAACTATTAAAAAAATTATGACATTAATTGGAAATGAGGCAAATTGACAAGTAAGGGTTTGGTTTTTATTACTAAATTTGTATTTAAGAACGATTTGACCATTCTATCCCTAAGGACGACCTAGTTTTAAATAGTCGAAGACATGGATTTTTTGTTTGTTGTTTCAAATTTCATTTCTATTCTACGTAGAGCCAACTTTTCGCGAGCGAACTAATTTATTTATGTATACATAATTTATCGCAGGAGAGCTAAAGTAGAATCCCCCGCCATGGCCCCGTGAAAATCATCTAAAGCCACTGTTGAGGTTTCAGGACAAGGTTCAGACAACGTTTCTAATACTTCACCTCGAAGTGTTGACTCTATCAAGACCTGGTCACATATTTCTGAGGTTCTACAGTCTGAATTGGTAGATGTTTCAGATGATTCCAGTGGAAATGAAAAAGATGACCTGATCACCAAGTATAAATTCATCATCTAGGCTCAAATGCATAAAGTAGCAGCTAGGCCACATCTTCTCCCTTATTACGATATGGTTCGGTGGGAGTTAGACCATGTAGATATACCAACCAGAACCATCATCAACGAGCAGAGGGTCACCATTGGGACTTTCAGACCCGAACAATTGCAGACTATGTACAAGTTGCTAGCCATGTCAAACTTTTTTTACAATGCCGAATTCCTGGAGGATTTTAAACAGAAATAATGTGTGCAATACAACAAGAATATGTCTGGTTTGATCAAAGATTGGATTTCGCACCTTGCAAAGTTCAGGGTGGACAATAATGGTATATATTCAATAGCTTCTCTGGAACCACAGTTCAAATATATCGCTATGATGACCTACAGATTATATCGGAGAGAGGACACCACACATTGTTTCCTTCAGTGGGTGCCTCTAATTCACACGGTCGTCGAAGGTTGTTCCTTTAACTGGGCTAAACTATTGTCTGATAGTTTGACCAATCGAATTACGGAGTATCGAGCGCAGAAGGAGAGCGAAAAGATTGGTTCATTCTTTATGTTCGCGTATATCATGGACGTCGTATGTTTTCTAACACCTTTTCCCTTGATGAGTTGGAGTTGGACTCCATCGGAGGCTGAGCCCATCCATGTCTACCATTCGAAACTGTGGGAAGATAAAGCCTCAGATTTTGTGTATGAAATTTTTAACTGGGTGATGGTACCGCTGCATGTTACTATCTTCGGCCACCCACCACCTAGGATCTCATACAGTATCGTGGTAAATCTGAGCAGTATAGTCGACTGGTACGTGGAAGAAGAATTTTCATATCTTAGGGTTTTCGACGCTTTTGTTCCTCCAAATGCCTTACCATTATTCATACCCGATAGGCTGGCTTGCCGTGAGGTTTCCAAGAAAACCATATTCAGTGGCATAAGCAAGGAGCTTAAGGGATATTCTAAGAAGGTATGGCCACCTTTTCCTGTTCATTTGCATTCCTATTCTTTGTTAGATTTCGAGCATGCTAAAGCTGAGGCAACAGCCCTGGAAGACCTTAAATTGGTTCATGTTGAATTCAAAAAGCACGATCCATAGAGGGTCGTAAGTAATCACTTAGCCAGTTGTGGGCTAAAAAGGTTTGAACATGAAAATTCGCCCTCGGATGACATTTTTCGAGGCGCGAGATCTTATGCCGAGGTGTTGGCTCGAATACAAGACCTGGCTCCTAAAGAAAGGGTTAATGTTTTGAAATTCCAAGAACATCGACGGAGTTGTATTCCCCCATTATTGTGGGGCGAAAATCCAATAACAGTAGAGGTGTAGAAAAAAGGAGCCAAAGGCTCAAAAGATTCAGCATCCAGAAAAGAATAACACCAGGGCAGGGAGGAGCAAACTAAGAGTCTGAAACCAGAAATAAAAACTCTTGATCTGCTGAAGAAGCAGACTCCAGTTACCACTCTAGGCCAGTCGGCTAAGCAAATCAGATATCCCATCACCTCCATTACTCCCTTACAGTCAACTCAAGGGAACATAGATGCAGGATGGATTTTTAACGAAGAATTGAGACCTGTAACGATGGAAGAGCTTCCGCCCAATGAGTTCTTTTTTGATAAAAAGAGAAAAGTTGTGGTAAAAAGATAATTTTATCAAGAAGAGGGATCAACGGCCAAGAATTTCAAGGTGTTGATCGATGGGAAAGATAAGAAGAAAGAAGAGTTTGCTACAGAAATAGCCAGGACATTAGGGGCATATGCTACGGCAAACCAATTTTCATTTGGGGTTTTGAAAAATCAGTTGAAGCGAAAAAATCACCTCATCAAAACCTTAGAAGCCAAACTAGCCACAATAGAGGAGGTTGTCAAGGACTAGGAAAGTGCAGGAATAGAACAAGCAAGAATGGCCGACAAAAAGGAAATTGAGTTTCTCAAAGCTAAGCTCGAATAAACAAAGCTAGTAGCTAAGACTAGTCAAATACAGGTGGGCCAGCAAAAAGACTTGATTGAGAAGCTACAGGTTAGATTAGAGTTCGTCGAAAGCCATGTCATAAATATCGGGATATTTCAGTCCCAGGCTATGGAGATTTGGAGCAGAGTTTTTGTAGCCCAGTGAAGTCTACATGCCAAGGTAGAGACGATTCGAGACAATTGTCTACTGAACGATCAAGTATTGGGAAACTTATCTGTCAGAGAGAGAGAAGCTGGAGCATCTCGGGTCATATTTCAAGAGGTTGTAATAGCTACAACAAAAAGGGAATCGGGAAAAAGGCCTAAGTTTTCCATTTCAAAACAGACCCGAGGTAATATTTTGTTGAAAGAATGGGAACACAGCATATCAGAAGGCAAATTGCAAGCCAAGAAGGTAAGAAAATCCTGTGAAGAGGCTTTCGATTCCATAGATGGAAATCTATTAGGCATTGATAGTGAGAGTAATGCTAATATGTTGAGCCAAATGGATATGGAGAAACTCTCTCTTGATATAAATGAAAAATAAGAAAGAGATTCGGCCAAAATCTCACAAGTAACTATGGAAAACATAGTTCAAATAGATAAATGTATGATTAAACCAAGTGTGCAATTGTGCGCTATTGACAACCTAGACCGACAGATGGAAGAAAGGTTGTCGCAATTAGTCAAAGATTGTTACATTTTTTAGGCCAGCTGTCAAGCGGAACCTTCAAGGTTGATATCTCAGCTGGTGGAAAAATGTGTCACTTGTACCGAGTATGTGAGAGGACAGGCTTCTGGTACCAAATAAAGACATAGGATAAGGAAATGAAACGATTGATCTCCTTCTCGTTGTAACTAAAAATCCTGGAATGATTGGGATTCCATAATATGTAAATTTGTATAAATATGCAATAGAAGGAAGAAAAAGGGGCTGGACCTTTTTGGGTTGATTGTAATAGATATTTTTCTCCCTTGAGAGTTAATATAAAGAAAATTTGAAGATTCTCGATTCACGACTGTGTTATGAGTTTGTTTCCTTGTATTTCATATTTCATTTCATTTCATATATGTATCTAATGAATGCTTCGTTGTAATTTAGTACAACCTCTACTATGGTGAATAAATTTTAGTTTTCTATATTGTTTACCGTTTTTCCTCTGTACCGGCTATCAGCAGGTATAAGACCAGTGAACTTTTAGATTTCTATATATAATTTGTGCTTCGTCAGGTTATTTCTTTATCTTTTTCTTCTTCTGTTTATAAGTGAGATTCTCCCTTGATAGGAGACTTACATGATAGACAAATTAATGTTTTTCTTACATCCCATATACATTTATTAAAATATAACTCAGTTACAGGAAAGGGCCTTTGGTTTGCACCCTGTTTTCATTATCAGAGCTATAAACTCTCCTTTATATGACTAAAATCGAGACAACATCTAAAAAGTATTGATATTTTCTTATCACTATGTTCCTCTATGACTGTCCTTGTGACAAGACATCCTAATATTGAACCTGGACTATCAGATCAAACACATATCACCTTAAATATTTTTTATACTATTCTTAAAACAACCACTACCTGGGTCGAATTGGAACGTTCGTGGGCAGTGATTGAAAGGGATATAAACATCCAGGAACAGTTGGAAGCTAGACAACAACCTAGAAATCATCCCTAGCTTCTCTTGCCGAAGGTTGACATTTCTTCCTTCTCTACCCCTTACTCACTTTCGGATGCCTAGACACTGTACTTCTAAGCCTTAAGTATAGACTCTGGAACAACATCTTTCTGGCGCCATTGTCGGGGATCGAAGTTAAGAAATTTTTTTCGGTGGGAAAACAACATTTTTTTTTGTTAAAGTGCCACCCTTTGATAGTGAACAAAGAGTGCACACCTTTTAAAAGCTTTCCAATATTTCACTTGGTGACTCCACGATTCATAAGCTGGCATCCAGACGAAGGAATACCAGGCAAAACCTGGATGGTAAATAGACCACACCCGTTACTGATCCTGAGAATATTTTAAAGGTGAGAGGCTCTCTTAAGCCGACCCCTGCAGTCTATCAGCTTAAATACCCACAACTGAAGACCAAGAGTTCTTCTAAACCTTCAAATTCATGCAGCCCTCTTTCCGACACTAAGGATCTAACATCAAACTGCTCCAAATTTAAAAGTGAAACCCATCTGATAACCCCTCTAGAACATAAAGGAAAACGTCCTGTAGAAAATTTATCTAATGTCAATATATCATTGACTCTTCAGTCGAATTTTATGACCTCACACAGTCTTGAAGAATATTTCACACATCCAATTTCCACACCTGTTGGTTCCCCTGACTACATCTCTTGCAAGTCCGAAGAGCCAAGCCCTCGCATCCCTTACTAGTCATCCTCATATTTTTCGCCCCACGAAGAAAGTAAAGATTCACTTTTAATCTTCCAAAACCCCCTTTACAACTTTCCACTAATAACGATGGAAGCCATCGGTGGGGGAGGTGGAGCGGTTGTCGAAGGAGGAGGTGGAGGTGCTCCTGGAGGAGGAGGTGTAGGTGCTCCTAGAGGAGGAGGTGGAGGTTCTCCTGGGGGAGGAGTTGGAGGCCAAGGGCCAACCCCCCCTCCTAGAGTGTTTGATAAAGTGGCAGCAAGATACGCTACTTTGGTATTGCATGTTCCTTTGCACGACCTTCCCTAAAATTCACTAGGGAAGGAGATCTGACCGCAGTCGAACACACAAATTTCTTTGATCAATTCACAAATATCCTAGGTCTTGAACATGAATATGTGTATTTGAGGCTTCTCGTCCAAGCCTTCGAAGGTCAGGTCCGAACTTGGTTTCGGAGTCTACCTGCAGGATCTATCTTGTCCTATGATGCCTTAGAAGATGCTTTCTTTAGACAATGGGGTGAAAGAAAGGACCACCTATAATATTTAACCGAGTTCGGGTCTTTAAGAAAAAATAATTTAGAAACAGTTATGGAGTTTATTCAAAGATTTAACAAGTTGTATAACAAAATCCCAGACGAGGTTAAACTGTCTCAACCCGCCGCCAAAGTAACTTTCGTGGGGGATTTTGAACCAGATTTTACACTTCTTTTACAAGAAATAAGGGGAGCTACTTTAAACCGAATGAAAGATGATGTTGTAGAAATTGATTTGAATATGATGGATTTTGGTAAGTTAAAAGCTAAAGTAGAAGCGAGAAACTAAGAAACTAGACACTTTAGAGAATAAGTAGGGTTGTCGGGGTCTAATAGATACATGGACGACAAAGTAGATGATATGGACGGGGTTATTATGGAACTGTCTAATAAGATATCTAGAATGGAACTAGAACAGGCCAAATCCGATTCTTTTGCCAAAAAGGATTTTAGGAAGAATCCCAATCCCCCAAACCAGCAAAGACAGGTAAAAAACGAAGATCAAAAAATACAAAATCCCCTAAAAAATGAAAAATTTATAGGAGCGAATGATCTCCAAGATTTTAGAGGTTTAGATGATGATGTCATGAACTTGGGTGATGACTGTACAAAACCTTACCTGACTAGAGAGGATTATGAAAAGTCTCTAAATACGCACCAATCATCTATTGAGGGTTAAGAAAGAGATTATACTGACCTTTGTAGTTATCAAGAAGAAAATGGTATGATAATGGTCGAGGTCCAACCCAGGTATAACTTGAGATCTAAAGGAAAACCTATGTCAACTACTCAACCTAAGAAAATTCTCCCAAGAGGTCAAACTTATGAGCCTACCCTAGAAGAAACCGTGTTACCTAACAACAAAGTGAAAGTAGTAAATGCACAAGAACCTGAAGTAGAAAAGTTTGAGACCAAAACACAGGAAACCGAAGCAACTAATACAAATACACCTTTAACCAAGATCATGAGTAATAAGGCAGTCCAGACAAATAAGTTGGAAAAGAAGGATTCGGAAGTCCCAACTAGAGAAACAACGAAACATGGTAAATTCGATCACCTCTGGTATGGGTCGTTCAGAGTCTCAGCTCTCGAGGGAAAACATTCTTTCGTACTAGAAAAACTAGACGGTGAAATCCTCAATGCCCCTATCAATGGGCATTATTTGAAGCATTATATGACATAAGCAGTCACCAAAAAAAAAAAACGATTTGCATATTCATATATAGAACTTTTTACATATGTATATATACTTCATTATGCATTGCTATTTTGATTTCCTTTTCTTTTCGTAAATTATCGACACCTTTCAAACAGCCTTGATAACCTTCATATTTTCCTTTTTACAGATTTCCAGCTACAAACAAAACGAGCAGGAGAGGTACACAGAAAGTCGAGTGTCGGAAAATAAATTGGATTAAACAGGTGATGTAAAAAAATTTTGACAGTTTGGGAAGAAAATGAAACGGTAAGGTAAAGGTGAGATTTCCTAAAAGACTTGTTCTAAAGAGCTATCAAAGAAAACCAAGATAACCTCATAAGATACAGCAACATCGTCTGAACTAATAAAAAAATAACATTTCCACGTTAGTCTTTTACGAAAGAATCAGACGAAATAAACAAGTTACTAAAAATAAAGCACCTGCAAAAAAGATTTTCAAGAGTCAGTTTTGATTTTTAGACCTCTGTTTTTCAATTTATAGATCTTCATCTGTCACCCTTTTTTGTTTTCTGGTTTACCTTTGAAAAGCCAACTTCTTTCCGGTTTAGCATATGTAGGGAGAAGAGATTATGTTTTAACCTCGAGAGCTTCAAAGCAGATTGTGAAAAGTAAGCCAATCTTCACAACTCCTCGGTCCCTTTCTAAACAAAGTGACGCTTAAGTGATCCTAAACTTTCTAGGTCTTTCAACATTTTCGTAGGATTGAGGCTTGCTCAAATAGAACACCCCAATAAATAAATTTTCCCCTTTCTCCCTATGAACGAAGGTGTTGTGAAATTTAAGGGAATGTTGGTATCGAGTAATCAAAGTAAGTTGACAGACCTATAATGCAAAATATTACACAAATATCAGCCCTCATATAAACTGATTACCCCCATCTTCGTACTCTAAAAAATCAAATTATAAGATAGGTGGTGAAAGGAAATTCAGAAATGATTTCCCCCATCTAGTCCAAAATACGATGAAAGGAAATTCATAAATGATTGCCCTCGTCTCAGCATTTAAATGCATAAATATATTCTGAAGTGGTGAAAGGAAATTCAGTAAAAAGGGCCAGATAACTTCACCGGGGTACTGAACAGGCTCACTGGCAGTGAAGCAATATCTGAGATATCTGTAAGGTTGTTATACATGAATATCACTCTACTCTAGTAACCAATTCTTTTTAAAACCTGATCTACATCCCAAGTTTGTATAGGGCTTCCTGATCAAAAACATATAATTTTCTTCTTTTGATGCAAGTCGATAGCCATAAGATCTGTTGGGTCTCCTAGAACTATTTTTATTATCTTAACGCAGACTGGAATTCAGTAATGAGAAGGAGAAATTCGTGAAAGGGATTACAACTAAGTGTACAAAGTATTTGATTTTTGAAAGCTTTTTGAAGGTGAAAGATGAAGTCCCTTTCCCCTTCAATATCCTGTTCTAAGGAACATTTTCACCGGATTAAAGCCATTGACTCCATTTACCCAATATAAGCATGTGGTCTACTATTCTTCTCGTCTTGCAGGAAAATAGGATCCCTAGTTGTAGCCTATGTTGGAGTTGCCTTTGTTTTGTAGCCTGTTTAAATTATTGAAGCTATAAACTCTCCTTTATACGACCAAAATCAAGACAACATCTAAAAAGTATTGAGATTTTCTTATCACTTTGTTCCTTTATGACTGCCCCTATGACAAGATAGCCTAATATTGAACCCAGACTATCAGATCAAACACATATCGTCTTAAATCTTTTTTATACTATTCTTAAAAAAACCACTACCCAGGTTGAACTGAAACGTTCGTGGGCAACGATTGAAAGGGATATAAACATCCAGGAACAGTTGGAATCTAGACAACAACCTAGAAATCAGCCCTATATTCTCTTGCCGAAGGTTGACATTTCTTCCTTCTCTACCCCTTACTCACTTTCGGATGCCTAGACACTGTACTTCTAAGCCTTAAGTACAAACTCTAGAACAACAATCACCACAGCATGAGGTTGGTCACATCATCACAACATGAGTTTGGCACATCATCACAACACGAGGATGGCATAGTATACAACAATTAAGCTGGAATCATAACACAAAAATTAAGATGGAATCACAACACAACAATTAAGATGGCATCATAGCACTTGGCTAGCATCTCAACACAACAATTAAGTTGGAAGCACATCACTAGGATGGCATCTCGACAAAGCAGTTAATCTAGAAGCACAACACTCGGCTGGAATCCCAACACAACAATTAAGCTAGAAGCACAACACTCAGCTAGCATCTCAACACAGCGATTAAGCTGGAAACACAAAACTCAACTGGCATCTCAACACAACAATTAAGCTGGAATCACAACACTCAGCTGGCATCTCAACACAACAATTATGCCGGAAGCACAGTACTAGACTGGCATATCAACACAACACTACTCCCCCTTTCGAGGGAGCTCATTTCGGACTATACCAAGCTTATCTCAAAAGTTCTCAAACTTTACATGAGATAGAGGCTTGGTTAACACATCAACAACTTGTTCATCCATGCTAACATATTGGAGATTTATGGCTCCTCTCTTCACCATGTCATAGATGTAATGATATTGGATCTCTATGTGTTTCGACTTATCATGAAATACAGGATTCTCTGTCATCTTTATGCAGCTCTGGTTATCACATAGAATCATGGTTGCTTCCATCTCTAGGTATAATAGACTTGTCAATAACTTTTGAAGCCATATAGCTTCACAGCT
>JZKD02S1650812.1:96441-109043 GCA_000966675.3 Picea glauca
ACATGGATTCCCAATGGCATGGGTCATGGTTGCTTCTGAGTGACCCTTTATATTATACAAGCCACCTTCTTCTTTTCCAATGATGATTTCTTCTTTCATGGTTTCTCCTTTAGCCTACATAAGGACTTCTCCATCTATAAAGGCAATTCTAAAGACTTTCTTTTCTAGAGTTGATATGGAGAGTAATTTCTTTGTCAAATCTAGTACATAGAGTACGTCCGTCATCTTCATTGAGTTCCCTGAATTAATCTTGTAGTTTGATTCTCCCACTCCCTTGATAGGGTATTGATAATCATCTCCAAGTGTAACTTTATGAGAAAATGTATTTTATGAAATGCAAGAGAGAATATCTCTTTGACCTATCATGTGCTTGGAAGCACCATTATCAATGAGCCAAGTGTCCTATCCAGGTGTTATCGATCCTGAGAGGGCTGAGATTAAGACATAGTCTTTAATTTGTTCTATTAACATATTTGTGGGTGGCTCTTCATCTTCAACTGCATGGGCATGGTGCCGCTTATTTTTCCTCTTTTATTATTCATGTCTAGCTAGACAATGTCTCTCAATATGTCCCATCTTGTCACAATGGTAGCATTGGACAAATGAGTAATCTCTTTCCTTTCTTTGTCCTTTCTTTGTCCTTTCTTTTGGAATCTCTTTGGTTGAGATTCTTTATGACTGAATTTTTTTGGGGGGTGAGACTCTTTATGAGTTTCTTTCTGGAAGTAAGACTTATTTATTCCTCCTTTAGTGTGAGTAGTTAGGGATTGATATTCATCTCTTGATAGTAAAGTCTTTCAGTTAGCTACTCTTGATTCTTATTGAATGCATTATTCCTATAGATCGTCAAATTTTAGTTTCTTTGTTTTGGCACAAATCGTTTGGATGAATTCATCCCAAGGTATTGTGATACCATTAAGGGCCATAATTATGAGTTTGTCTTCATCTATGGTATCTCCAATTTCTTCTAACTGTTCTTTGAATTCTGATATTCTGGAGAAATATTCTTGGATTGATTCTCCTCTCTGCATCCTTGTATTCTTGAGTTGAGTTCTTAGATTCATCTTCTAGTTTATGTTCTTTCCTTCATCTAATCTATTTAGGGAATCAAACATTTTTTTCAGAGTCTTTTTTGATGACACATAAGGAATCGGGTGATCTTTGATTGAATCTGCAATGATTCTTTTGGCCCTAGTTGTGTCCTTTGGTGCTTTTCTTTATCTGCAGCATTGACGGGTTCTGGTACTTCTTCTTTGACGAATATTGATAGGTCATTCTCTTCAAGAATGATACCAATCCTATACTTCTAGGCACAAAATTTTTCCACACCTTCCAGCTTGTCAACAAAATTAGTGCTTGCATACATCTTTTACCTGGAGCTAGGAAAATGTCCAAAAATAAAAATGCTCAAAATTAAATTATGAACTTACCAAGAGGTGTGCTCGGATGAGGCGAGTATCCTGGTGTGTTTGGATCTTGTAAAATCCAACTTTAACCCCTCCAAACTTGATCTATGGATTTATGGACTAGTGCTTCTAGTTTTTTGGTACTTTTGGTACTCTGGTACTTTTGGTACTTCTGGTACTCTAGTTTTTTGGTACTTCTGGTATTTTGTGAAAACTAGGGCTACACTTTCCAGAAGATCTATCCGCTAAAAAGTTGTGTTGAGTATGCCAAAGTGATCCTTGAGGAAGGGCGCACCTTTCTAGATGGTTTTGGGGCTGAAATACTTTTCCAACAAAAATCCCTAATTTGCATGTATGACAACAGTGACGTTTTTCACTTTCTCTTGTGAAAGATGCTCTCTTCATCTTAGCTCTGATACCATGTTAAGGTTTAAGATATTATTAGAGTTCTTTACATTTCACTAGATAACAATAGCATAGATAGGATCACTTAGAAATATAGAATCACAAGAGACACATCATTTATCCTGGGAAACCCTCATGGGGGAGAAAACCCAGCCAAACTTCCTTATTATAGATATCCAATACAATGCCAAGATATAACTCAAACAAATACATAAATTCCTCTCCCAAGAATGTGCCTCTCTCTCTCTCTCTCTCTCTCTTCTCCAATTACAGCTCCGAACTTGTCTATTGATGAACAAGTAAGTGTGTATCTAAATGAGATGCTAGCCTCCTTATTTATACAACTTAGGCACGTGTGGATGGAGGTGTATTTTCATTGGCAGGGTCAACTTCTTCTTTTGGGTGGTTATAACCACCTTTAATATATTTTGGGGTCGACTTCTTACTCTTCCTATTACAATTATGTTTTGACCAATACACAAAATGGGATTTGGTCATTTACAATACCCGACATGATCAATTTGCAAAAGGGGATTGATCTAATGAATAATACATCAATAATAATTAGAATACTCTTTACAGTTACATTATTTCAATAGAAGCAACCCAAGAAATCATAATATTCTTAGAAATGCAACACCAGTTTCAAAGAAAGGAAAATGGAATATGAAGAAGGATTTAGGATCGACATCGAGTTGCAATCTTATGTTGACAAAAAATAAGAAAGTATTGACAGCATGAAGACTTGACATAGAAATTATAAGGTGTCCATGACAAATATTTTAGTGGAAAAGAGACCACCCAATATTGTAGAACCATTTGAAATCAGTATTAAATATAGCTACAAAAAAAAGGAAGATCATGAACAACCTAACTTCCCAGAAATTTTTACAAAAATTGAAGAAGGAGAACTTTATCTTAATGAAGAAAAACCACCAGAATGGATGAAGGCTGAAATTTAAAAAAACAAAATCTACATATCAAACGGTGATCACCCAAAAATGGTTCGAATAGGTCATTATTGGACGAACAAGAAAATAATTGGCATAGTCAACTTGCTAAAAGAATATCAAGATGTTTTTTCCCACGACTAGAAGGATTTGAAAGGACTTGTAGGGGAAATGGGAAATATGAAGATCGAACTCATTCCAAGAGAAAATCTAATCAAAAAATGACCTTACAAACTAGCGCACAAATATAAGACAATTGTTTAAAAAGAGATCGAACGAATTCTACAAGCAGGTATCATTTACCCGATCAACAAAGCAAAATGGGCAAGCCCCATGGTGGTGTAACCAAAGAAACATGATGCCAAGAAGCTAAAAATATGTGTCAATTTCAGGGGACTCAATAAATTGACCATGACAGATTCGTTCCCTACCCCCTTCACTGACGAAATCATTAATGAAGTCGCTAGTCACGAATGCTACTCATTTACCGACGGGTTCTCAGGTTGTAATCAGGTGTTGATAACCAAAGATGATCAACCAAAGACAACATTATTCTCATAATTTGGATCCTTCACCTACAGAGTCATGCCATTTAGACTGAAGAATGTACCAACAATCTTCTCAAGAATAGTTGTTAAGGAATTTCAAGAATATATATATATATATATATATATATATATAACTATGTCTTTCTACTTTGACAGTTGGACGATATACAACCTATTTAAAAATCATATACAATGGCTTAGGTTTATGCTATAATGATGCAGGAAAATCCAACTATCGTTAAACATAGAGAAATGTATATTCTCTACACCAATTGGAATCATGTTAGGCATGTGGTATGTAAATATGGATTAAAGGTCAACATAGCAAAGATTCAAATTATTCTCAACTTAAAGCCTCTCGTGAACCAAAAACAAATCAAAATTTTCCTAGGACACATTGGATACTATAGAAATTTGATATGCCACTACTCGAACAACATATTTCCAATGGATGAGCTTCCATGAAAAGAAATCAAGTTTATATCGAGCCAAGATTGTCAGGAATCCTTTGAATTCCTAAAGAGTAAGATGGTTACAGCTCCAATAGTAAATTTAATGATTGGTCGAGAAGGTTTTATGTACATGTCAATGCTTCTAATTTTGTTGTTGAGTCGGTCCTAGCACATCCATACGATGACACAATCAAGCATCCAAACACATACACAAGTCAAAAATTGAACAAAGCAGAAAGAAACTATTCAACCATGAAAACATAATTCTTATCAATGATATTCACTCTACAAAAGTTTTGTCATTACTTACTTGCCAATTCGTTCACATTTTTTACAAACCATCAAGCATTGAATATTTGGTTAATAAACTGGCCCACCAAGGAAAGATTTTCCATTGGTTACATTTGTTTGAGGAGCTTTAGTTTGACATAATCATACAGCCTGGAAAAAAGAATGTTTGACCTGACCATTTGTCACGACTCGAAACGGGAGAAGACCTGACAAGAATTGACGACAACCTACCAGATGCACACTTATTCTAAATCGAAGCTACTCCTAAGGATTTAGAATATATAGAAAACTTCTTAGAAGAAGGAAAGGCTACAAAAGATATCTCGACAAACAAAAAGGAAGTACTATCCTTAAAAGTTTCACCTTTCATAATCATAAACATGTATCAATATCGAATGGGAACCAATGATGTCCTAAGGAAATGAATTCCTGAACATGAAAGAGAAGATGTCATTAATGAGGCTCACACGGTACCAATTGGGGGTCACTTCTAGGCTGACACGACAACCAGAAATATATTGCAAGCATGCATGTGGTGGTTGACTCTACATAAATACTGTCAAGATCAAGTTAGAAAAGGTGATAGTTGTCAAAGTCTTGGGAGACCTATGCGAAAAAATAAAATGCCTCTAAGTTTAGTAAATCCTAATTGAGCATTTGAAATCTGGGTCGTCGACTTTGTTGGGCCCTTTCCACAGAGGGAAAGAATAACCAGTGCTAAGTATATCATCGTTGTTGTAGAATATGTGACTAGGTGGGAAGAATTTGAGTCGGTCGAATCATGTAGCAAAGAGGTCGCAAGAAAATTCATCTATGATAATATAACCATAAGGTTTCATTGTCCTCTTACACTAATTAGAGAGTAGGGCACACACTTTGTGAATGAAACAATTAAAATCCCACTGGTGAATTTTTTTATCGACCACAAATGAACAACAACCTATCACCCACAAGCAAACGAGGCGGTCAAACCTTTTAACAAAACATTACATAAAGGACTTATGGAGATTTGTGGCATCAACAAAGACAACTGGGAAAAAAAAATTCTTGCAGTGTTATGGTAATATAGACTAGCATATAAATGATCAATATGTCAAAATCCATTCGATCTTGTCTATGGACAAGAATCTATTATTCCCTTGCACTTCTGGACCAACTCTGACAGGGTTGGAGCTATAGAAAAAATTGACAATAGAAAAAATATGAATGAACGATTGTACCAATTGAATAAGCTGGAGGAAGGAAGAATAATTGAAATGCATCCTAAAGAGGTCCAGAAGTAACAACAGAAAGCATGGAACGATGGACATATAAAGAAAAATGATATCAAAATGGAGATTTAGTTTATTGTATGATAGTGGTATAAAATGTGAACCAAGAAAACTAGAGACAACATGGCTTGGGCCATATGTTTTCGAGTATATTCGATCAACCAGAGTGGTCCAACTCCGAACATTATTGGGGAACCCATTCAAAAATTTAATTAATGGTTCCCATCTAAAAAAGTATGATGCTTGAAAGATAAGAACCTTGATGGTAAAATTTAGCAGGGAATTGCCAACATGGATGCAAACCCGACATTTGTTCGGAGTCAGAACAATATCAACTAATCATATAATTATGAAAATAAACCCTACTTAGTGTTAGAAATTAATAGATGTTCTCATTTAACCATATAAAATATAGCAATAATGTCACCCAACCATAGGTCGACACCACCCTCGAGCACCTTAACCTTGACATAGAATGATTCTGGAAGAAAACCCTAGGCCTAATATCCAATCAGTGTAGCATACCTCTCTCTCCATATCTAGCATACAAGGAAAAAATTACAAACCATAACCAATAGAAATTCCAAGCCTAAACCGAGAATACAGGTTGCAGTAACTACAACTGCAACTACCCCTCAGACTTGCACACTTACCCAGTTTCTGCAGTGCACACTTCTTCACTTCTATAGTTGTGAGTTGTGTGTGTACCAAATGAGATCTGGATTCCTATATTTATACTATTTTTCATGATCTTTCTGGGCTGACTTCTCATTCTGGAGGCTAAACACTTAATATTAAATATTTCCTTTAGTTGACTTGTCTTCTAGGGTTATGTCCAATGCTTTAGGGTTTCTTCTTGCTTCCCGAAATATTCTATTCTCGTCAGGGCTACATGTGGAGGTAAATACCTCTCGCAACTACCATAATATCAACAATCCCTCCTAGTTAGGGAGGTATTGAAGGCAATGGTATTGAGCACAGACATACCATTCAACCAGTAGCATCATCATAGTCATACAAGCTATCCCATGATTAGATCACAAGCACCATTAACATTATCACCTAATAGCATTAATTGCATCATCTCTCGAAACCATAATCCATCTAAGTAATCAAGCATGATGTTGAATAAGTCAATCACTCCACAAAGTGATACAAGGACCATTCTTATAATTCGGACATACATCCTAGAAGAATGATTGTCCCAACAGATGCTAAAATCTATGCTATGGACTACAGAGACCATTCCTATATGAATTTCAATCTCGTAATATTTTCTAATCGATTCATATATACCATAGAGATATGTCTCAACCTATATTCCTTATAAAATATCGGTCCTGAACCATTTTCCTAATCGGGCCACAATTTGTGCCTTAGGAAAATACTAGTCCATGACATGTCAACAAATTGTCAACTTGGACCATTCTTCACAGAGAGAATACTTGACCACTAGAAATATTTTCTATCTGTACATTCTCCTCCTAGAGAACATATGTCCACAAGCACACTAACTATCCATCTAGCTGATAATCATTTTCAACACTACTGATAGTCTACTTGGAAAGCATAACAATATCATTCAATAGAACACAATTGTGTCTATCAATAGTAGTACACAACGACAATCCAGTGGTACACTACCACACCAAGTAGCATACAACTACTTAATCAGTGACACATAGTCACAACCAATGGAACACATCCACCATAGTAGCATACATATATTTTCCACAGGCATACAGTCTCCATAGTAATCATATCATTTGATATCAACCTGCACATAAAACAATATCATGATATAAATTGTGTTATCTGGGCCATTCTTCCACTCACATCTGTGAGATATGGAAGAGAATCTTCCCTCATATATTAAAACATTAGCCATGGGCTATCTGGACTATTCTTCTCAAGCATAGAAGAATAATTGTCCCTAATTTATGAGCCTGGACCATTCACCTAACTGGGCCATTCCTCCGACACTAAACATAGTGCAACCTAGATAGAATGAGTCTTCCCTAGGGAATCTTTGTCACTGATTGTTGAACCTGGACCATTCACCTAATTGGGCCATTCCTTTGGCACTAAACATAGTGCAACCTAGAGAGAATGATTCTGGCCTAGGGAATGACTGTCCGGACCATTTCCTAATGGAAATGACTATCCTTCACCAACCTCCAAAACGGACCATTCGTCAAAACTCCTCATAGCTGTGAATTTTGAAAGAATGAATTCCCAGTGACACATACCATTGTACTTGACCACTACTAAGAGTGAATTCCAAGAAGAATGATCATCCTAGACCATTCCCCCACACTGGCTAGAAGGGGAATCGTTTTCTATGGTACATCATCAATCTATCGAACCATTTTCATTACAAAAATGACTATCTGATTTGGACCATTTTCCAAACTGGAAAATTCATGTCTGTCAGAAATCTCAAACCACTTTCCGAACTAGAAAGGAATTTCTCATCCTCAACCATTTTTCGAACTGAAAAACAATTGCCCATAAATCAATAACACATTAGTGTTCCCTCCCAACCTGGGAGTAATTTTTTCCATTTTCAATAAGGAAGTCTTCTCCACAAGATCCATCTTGTTTCTTGAGTACACAAATGTTTTCATCTTAGATAGAGGCCTTACCAAAATATCTTCTATATGCTCATCTGTAAAGATATATTGGAGAACCACTTCTCTTTTTTGGACTTCATCACGAAGAATGTAATTCTTGATCTCAATGTACTTTGGTCTGTCTGGAGCACTAGTTTTCTCTGAAAGATTAATATAGCTCTAATCATTACAATATATCATGGTTGAATTCAACACCTTTTTTTCCTGTGAGCTCATGACATCGTGGCAAGGCTCAAACTGAAACATATCCAAGTAGCACTTCTTTTTTCATCATGAGAGTTTGTCATGGATTAGAAATCCAACATTCTAAACTTATGAGTAACCATTCTGATACATTATCTCTATTATAGAAAGTTTTCACCAAACTTTTGCTGTGAATGAGAGGCTCTGCACCAAGTTGTTTGAATCCATACAACATCTTCTTCCATCAGCATACAAGGGTCTCTTTCTGGTATACCTCAAAACCTTGAGGTTGCATTCCTTACATTCATCCGATGTAAACTCCAACCCATGGATATTGCAAAAGATATAATTGCTCAGGTAGAGGTATGTCTGGTTTCTGGAACAAGCTATCATCGTATTCTTCTCCCTCCATCTGGGAGAACCTATAGTTCTGAGTCTCACAATGATTCCATTCATAAGTATTTCATACATTGTTCTTCATCAGAACTTCCATTTCTTCTGCTTGATTGCTTCTAGTGGGTTCAAAACAAGCAGGTAGTCTTGTGATTATCGATATAATGACTGGTTGTTTTGAATTTTCTTTCTCTCTCAGAATCTTCATGTTCTTCCTCATGTTTCTCTTTACCTCTTGGGTCCATGGAGTTTTATATAGATTTCATGCCCTGAATATTCCAACTTCTTCCTTTCATCATAGGATCATGGATGTGAATGGAAAACCAGGGATATTTTAAGGATTATTTTCGAAGAAGACTTCTTCTAAAGTCAAATTGAAGACGTTCTTCTTTTCATGGATGCTACCATCAATGGGAACATGGATAGATATTTCCTAATCCTCAATGGATCATATTATTTAGGATTAGCTCCCTCCTAATCCTTGATACATGCATGAATTCATGCTCTTCTTTAAGAATTATATAATTGGCTCCCTCCATCTAAGAGAGTCCACTCTTTCGTCTGCATCCTTATTGACTTATGCAAAGTATCACAAGTCTTCTAATTTCCTCTTGATTGTTGACTTATTTCTATTTTTACTTCTTCCAAGTTTCTTCAAGTTTGATTATGATTTCGGCTTATCTTGCAGTTGTTACTTATGTAATATCTTCCACATGAATTGTTACAAAGGATTGTCAATGTACTTCATCTTTTCATGTGTATTTCTTGACTTGTAGTCATCATGATAACAATCCTTATCTTGTTATTCTTCCATTGGTATTGTTTCTCTTTGAACATCTTGTCTTATAAGAAATAGATATTCAAGATATGTACAGAAACTATGTAAACATGGTATGTACAAGAACTATGAAGAATATTTTTACCTTGTATTAGAAGAAGAAGTTTGTTTTATCATGTTTAGCCTTCTTTGAGGGTTCCCTTTCTTCAAAAACTAATGCTTAGTGTGTTTCCTTCATTTTATTTAACTCAAGACAACGATTCTTGTAGTGATCATATTTTCGACAGTTGAAGCATTGCATTTTTTTTTGACATATCTTTCTCTTGTTTCAGTTTCTTCCTTGAGTCAAACTTTATCTTATTCCTGAATTTCTTGAACTTTGTTGTGTAGGCTTGATCATAATCTTTTTTTTGGAATTTCTCTTTTGCGTTAATCCTTGATTCTTCTTGTGCACAACAAGTCCAAAGTTCTTCAAATGTGGGATACTCCTTCTTTGTGTTCATGCTTGTAGAAAATGCATCCTATGTCTTGGGAATGCCATTGAATACTATATTTACCAATTCCTTCTCTAAAATGATTTCTTCAATAGCTTGTAGTTGATCTCTTAAATGAGATATTCTCACAAAGTATGATGTTATGTTGTCATCATCATTCATTTTCATTTCACAGAGCTCATTCTTCAGACTCGTTACTTGTCCAATGTTTATGACTGAGAAGAGGTTAGTTAGGGCATTGTACATATTTAGATGAGTCAACATGAGAGATGTAGGGTATCAAGTGGTATTTTATAGAGTCCACTATGATACTCATGGAATTTATGTCATTGTCTTTTAAATTCTCCATAACTGCAACGTTATGAGGTTCCTTCTCTTTTCCTTCTTCAAACTCTGGTTCCACGATATTTCCTTTCATGATATCCAACACTTTATTCTTGGCAAGGATGAGATCAATCCTTGTATTCCATTATATGAAGTTAGAATCCCCTTCTAATTTGTTTTTTGACTTCATAGAGTAAGTCATGACTACTTTTGACTTGGTCAACCTTTGAATTTGAACAAAAAATCAAACTTGACGTCTTAGCTTGATGAGAGTACCAAGAGGTGCACTAGGCTAGGGAACACTAGGCTATCCAGAAATTAAGTCAAGATCTTCAATTAAGGTGCCTCAACAAGAGGGGTAGGGTTTCATTGTTGCAACAAAAATTTGGTTGCAACTACAACTACAACTGATAAAATCCTCCCAATCTACCTTCCAGTGGTTAGAATATCCAAAGATAGTGTGGGCCCATAACCTGTTAGAAATTAATAGATGTTCTCGTTTAACCATAAACACTATAGAAATATTGTAACCAACCATAGGACGAATCCACCCTCAAGCACCTTAACCTTGACAGAGAATGATTCCAGAAGAAATCCCTATTCCTAATATCTAATAAATGTAGCATACCTCTCTCTCCAGAGCTAGCATACAAGGCAGGAATTCCAAACCATAACCAATAGAAATTCCAAGCCCAAACTGAGAATAAAGGTTGCAGTAGCTGCAACTGCAGATACTCCTTAGACTTGCGCACTTACCCAGTTTCTGAAGTGCTCACTTCTTCACTTATATAGTTGCAAGTTGTGTGTGTACCAAATGAGATATGGATTCCTGTATTTATACTATTTTTCCTGAGTTTTCTGGGCCTACTTCTCATTCTGGAATCTAAAAACTTAATATTAAATATTTCCTTTAGCCGACTTGTCTTCTAGGGTTATGTCCAATGCTTTAGGGTTTCTTCTTTCTTCCCGAAATATTATATTCTCATCAGGGTTACATGTGGAGTTAAATACCTCTTGTAGCTACCATAATATCAACACTTAGTCTTATAAACAAAATTCGGTTATAAAATTCATGTATAGAAAACTGTCAAAGAAAATTTAAGTATTAAAGATCCATCAAGGCATCAAAGAGAAAGAAATAAAGAATGAAAATGGAGAGAGGAATAAGCCCATGTTCGAGCCCAAGACAAAGCAGACGAAGACATGATTTTCATACCACTCCATCATCTGACCTAAGGAAAACACTGATGAAAATACAATCAATTGATCGAGACAGATCGACATCAAGCGAGTATGGATTAAGCGATCACATAGAATGTCGATATCATATAGACATAGTGAGGCATAGAAAAATGGATGAGCACATTAGTCACCAATAACATCGACTAAGTCACACTGACAACAAAAAACCTAACAATTTAAGAAAAACAGTTGGTCGACCCATGTTTTGACCGTGCATTAATCAAGGAGACCTCGTTGTTTGAGCTCAGGAAAATACCAACCAAGGAAATGTCAACGCCCACAAAGAAAATGCATTCAATTCATGTTAGAGAAGGAATGACGAGAATAAAGAAAACATTAATGATCGACACCACGAGGATGACCTTTGTGCATCCACCAATGTAACTGTCAATCACATCGACACATACAATAGCCAATCATAAGACATTTTGTTTAATTATTGTTGGGACCCGAATGAATTCCATTTAGTAAACAATCTAGATATCCAATCATTCGACCTAGTCATATCTCCATTAGTTATGATGGAAGGATGAAAATTAAGAGAACAATTGGATGCATTCAATACAAATATTTTAGTACCATCTATAAACCTTAAAGAATCTTATTCCTTCACCTCACTATTATTTTCACCCCTGCAGTTAAGTATAGAGCTGAGAAAACCTGCAGAGTTAACCAATTTGGCGAAGATCATCGATCGACATTTAGAAATGCCAAGGATGAGAGGACAAGCCACCAACACTGGAGGGTGCAATACCAAGACAAGCATTTTATCAAGCTACCACAACACCACTACAAATCTAGATGCAGAATATCTGACAGTCGAGGTTAGAAGAAGAAAACTAGAGAAAACACTGGAAAATTTTTACAGATGGGTAATGGAGAATGTCAACTGGAAGCCCGAAAAAAAATTCTTGGAGAAAGTAGGAATTAGAAACATATTGGGAGGTCCACAAGTCATTGACCTGGGACAATGGAAAGAAGAATAAACAAAGTTCATCGTGAGTCTTTATCACCAAGGATACCTGTGGCTAGATAATCCCATAGTAATAATAGGGGAAATCATTCATCGTATTAGTATCCTTCTGAAGACAAGGAATAAGGTACCAAAGTCACCTAGCGCCAAAAAATGGATGCATTTATTGACATGATTGATAGCAATCAATAACTCTAAGGGGTTTCTCATTAACAAAATCATCAACCTAAAGGCTCGTCGGACTGTAGTAATTGTGTCT
>JZKD02S1650812.1:135580-148760 GCA_000966675.3 Picea glauca
CCACTAGCTTTAACATATGCTACTCTGTTCAATGATTGGTTCTTCATCATTTGATTACAAATAAAATCACACTCTCTCACACACATATAATTTATCTAACATACATAAACAAAATAATAAACACACCACACATACATATATAAGTAGAAAAGCAGGACAGTGAGTGTTTATGGTGGTTCTTCCTTCATATCTATCCACACCGAGATACCAAATGCTGAAATATTTTCGATGGCCATTTGCTCTGAATGCGGAAGCTCCTTAGTGAGGTAATCGTACTTCATGTTGGCAGCTCTACGAAGCAGACTCTACGCAGCAGCAACACAGCCGGACCTCCTCCACGCAGCAGCGGCCAGACCTCCTCCACCCAGCAATGCCAGCAAGATTCTAACCTTGCTCTGATACCAACTTAGAAATCGAGAGAGAAGCCATTGCACAAGATTAACACACAATAATAGAATGTATTACTTAATAGACAAATGGAGGTTACATATATAGCATGCAGATCACTGACTCCTAGCAATCTAGATCCTAAGAAAGTGGATCTGATTAGCTAAAAATAGTAAACTTAGAAACTCACAGTTACAACAGTCATAGTTGAAACTCACGGTTACAATAGTCATAGTTAACCTAGAAACTCACAGTTACTACAATTGTAAGCATTATCTCTAACAAACAACCATTCAACTAACTGACCCACGGTTGGGAAATCCCTAGTCAACTAGATTGAACAGGTCGACCAAAATTCCTTGTAGTCATTCTCTACTGGTGCACTTTTCCATAACAAATTCAAATTCAGATAATAATACCATCTAGTTGGCTCAAATCGGATTCTGTCGACTTCTACAATTATCAAAAATGCGCATGGGTTAGCCTCATCACGAACATTTAAAGTGAGGATAACATATAAGGCGTAAGCTATCCATTCTACAAAATGGAGTTGGGACGTCTTCGGTACCGGGACCCCATCCAGTAGAACAAACTGTGGACAGTCTCCCCCTCCTCTTGGCCTTGTTCGTCCCGACCCCACAATGCAACTCCGCTTTGTCCCATTCCGCGTGTTTTTCCCTTCCGCAATGCCCCAATGCCAGTTTCATCTTTGTAGTTGGATGTTTCCTTGGGCATTCAATGCAGGGCAGCGGATAGGCAGTTTCATCTTTGTAGTTGGATGTTTCCTTGGGCATTCAATGCAGGGCAGTGGATAGGCAATTGGACGTTTATTTGGACATTCAATGCAGGGCAGTTGATAGGCAATTGTTGCAAAAACTCCTCCCACGTTCATCTTCCCCTGTTTCGTTTTGTCATTGCTCTGGAACCGCTCTCTGCTCCGGGCTAACTGAACCAACTCCTAATTTGACTTGCTCTTGAATCCGGATCCTACTCCTGCCGGGTGAGTTGCTCATCCAAACATCTCTCATCAATATACATTAATAGTGTTCAATTTGCAGAATTCATTTCTTTTAAATTCGGGCTTCTCAAAATTTATGGTGTTGTTTGTACTTGAAATCTGTTTGGAAAGACGGGACCATACACGGAGTTTCTTCTGTAGAATATTGTTACCGACTTCTGTTTTTGACAAGGAACTTGAATCAGAGAGATCGTTTACGCTTTTTTTTTTTGGATACCCTGGATATTGTCACAAACTGCTGCCTTTTTAATTTAGGAACTGAACCGAGAATATTCTGATTTAAGTGAACCCTGTCATCCTTGTGTATTCTCTGTATTCCTCCATTTTGCAATGTATCCATCCGTGAAGTATTCTTGTGTATTCTCTGAGAACTGCAATTTGCAATGTGTCAATCCGTGAAGTATCATTCTTCACTATAACTCTAATGTTCCCTAAGTTATCAATGGCTCTGGGTGATGAATAATCCACATTCACATTTACAAGAGCTAACACATTCCTCTTAACTATAGAGGTATCCCCATTCCATCATTACAACTTACTTGATACTGCAGAACATTTACAAGAGTTAACACATTCCTCTTAACTATAGAGGTATCCCCCATTCCATCATTACAACTTACTTGATACTGCAGAAATTCACTACTTGAGGTACACAATGGATGGACTTCCTTCTTACATTTTGTGACCAAGCTGGGACTGATCTTAGTCCTCGATTCATCAAGGTAATCATTGTCCATCATGCACTGACTTAAAGAAATGCTTGGTTCAGTATCATCATGGCTAGATACACTAGGTTCAAATCGCTTCTTGGCCAATAGGATTGATCAATACTTTTTAATAAAATAAAATTAAAAGTTTCAATTAAAATATATATACATCTAAACATATTAGACCAGATCATCAGGTAACACCATTTATTATCCAAACCTTTCACCTTCAATATAGTTTTGCTCCCATTCATTTAAGTTCACTAGTTGCATTATTCTAAATTTAGAAAATGCTTATATCTATTATCCAAAGCCTTTCACCCTGAATACTGTTTTTCTCCTATTCATTTAAGTTCACTTGGTTGTATTGACCTTAAATTTAGAATATACTTATTATATAGAAAAAAACAATAAGGCATCTAATCCATTCTATTTGAGATAAGTTTGAGTTTCTAGAAAAGATGTAGCCAAAGCCAACATACTGGTTCCATTTACATATGTAGGAAAGGAAACCTTTTGAAAGGAGATCATTCTTTGAAGTACATTTTTATTGATTAGTAATGAAATACAACTAACAAGATGCATTTTAAAACCTAAAACTATATCATATATATGGTAATAATAAATAAAAGTTTTAGCAAGCCTTGGTGTGGTCAATGTTTATACATTTTATGTTTATTTGCATATTTGACAATGTATATGTTTTAACGTTACTATCACAAACATGAAAAATTGTGGAAGTCATAGTGGTGATCTGCTCTAGAAACCAAACCTTTATTATTATAAATACTAAACTTTTATATAGTATTACATTTCTAAAATAAAATTGTCAGCTTCCAAACAAACAAACTTGCTTCTCTAACATGATGGCACATTCTTAACTATTAGCATTTATGTTTGTTTAATGTAAGAAAACTTTCTAAGTACATACTTATAGTCTACTGTGAGACTCAAACTCCTAGATTGTTTTCTTGTTTACCATGTATCTATAGGCTGCAACCTTCTTTTTGCTTGATGAGGAGTTGTCTATTATCAAAACTACCTTCCATGCCTCTGATGCCTTGAAGGAATTGCAAATTGGCTCATTAGATGAAGACAACTTTTTGTTCTTGTCAATTAGAGTTGCATAGATTTTATGTGCACTTGGGACAAACTCAACCCAATAGGTAACATACCACCCACCAACTATGAGGTCCCACAAAATTGTTGTTCCTGCCTAAACAATATACTCATGCAACACAAGAAAAAACAATTTTTAGCCTTTTGCTAAACAAAAATGCATAGCCTAATATCCATAAAATTGAGGAGTCAAGCAAAAACTTCAATCCCCAAAACAAAAAGAGGAATGTCTACACAATTATTCACTTTATGTTTAAATATGAGAATTCTCGGTAAGATCATATCTATAAAATTTGAAGGAATTTAAAAACAAACAAAAAACCCAATCGGATAGATCTTGAGGATGAACTCGATCTCAAATCCAACATCCATAAAATTTATGCCCAAAACTAAACCTCGTCAAATTGGGAAGTATATTGGAAACAAAACTGAATCCAAAGAGCCAAATTTAAATGCAGGAACTATCACATAGTTTGCAAACTTGAGCAATTTTTGACATACATTACCTCCACTCCCTCGATCTCAAGATTGATTTTCTCCCTAGCTCTAATGATGAACTCTACTGCAGGCTTGTGAGGTCCAAAATGTATATCTTTGGGCTTGCTAAGTCCCCCTTAGTGTATATGAACATTTTCCGGAGATATAAATCTGCAAGTAAAATCAAATATTAAATAAGTTTCTAGGAAAATTCCATTGAATATATCCTTCATTCTATCCTAAAATTAGAGTCTTCAATTGAGGTTAAGCATATTTTCACTACATCAGAGAAGGAATTTCACATACTTGTACAAGGCTATGTGACTTTTCCTTCACGTGCTATGACAAATTTTCTCTTGGTACGTTGTGTCAGGAAAGGGTTCAATATGGAATACAGTGCATTGAAATACCATGGGATATTGATGAATACCTAGGAAATAGAGAAAACACAAATCAAGAGGTGATTTGTCAATTTGATAAAACTGAGTATAATATATTCTCCCTTTTAGAACCTAACAAAAACCCAAGCTTGAAACTGAATATAGAAAAAGACTTAATTACATATGGAATACTTGACAATTAGCATGATTGGAGAAATCCTTAAACATTGTACTTGAAATTAGATCATTTTGAATCCTAGCAGTGGAAATGTCAGCCATAAGCCACAACCCAAAGGTAGTATGTTTTAGGATCTGTAATCTAGAATTGTATGAGATGGGAATTCAAGTCCTGGAAAGGTAAAATAGTCCATTACTTCATAGAGTGACTACATTTTCTTCAAAGTTTTGGGATAACATGGAAAGGAAGAGTTTCCTCCATGAGTTTCTTGGGAAAAGCTTAGTTCACTCATTGTATTATGTAACAATGGAGGCTATCTTGGCCCAATGGGTTTATCTCAAGTGGTTGTCACCAATGTTGTTGGGCATTTGTTTAGTTTCATGCAAGCAGGTGCCATGCTTGAATCCCCTTGGGTAAGGTGCGCTAGTCTACACCAATGGACTTATTAGGAAATCAGTATGCCATAAAAAATGTGGTGAAGCGTCCCTTGGGTTTCCAACGAGGTTTTCATTGGAAACAAAACAATGAGAGTTATATTGACCATGAAAAACATTACCCTTGAGGGAATATTGTGATCATACAAAGAACTAACTATATATGTTACTCCATCTTTGAACCATGAAATTTTGGGTGAAAAGGACAATGAGAATGAACTTAAAGATCACAAAAATAATCTATTGAGATAAAAAAAAGTTATGTTTTGAGAAACAAAACATGCAATGCGGATGGAACAAGGAAAACTTGAGAGAAGTGTTCTTCACTCACTAAAACACCACACAAATACGTGTAACTCGTCATCGCTTCCATCATTGCATAGACTCTCTTAATCATTAGAAAATGTAAAAATAACAATTGGAGGACATGGGCACTTGAAGCAATAGCTAATAGCCATTTCACTGGTAAGATTGGCATAGTGCTAAACCATTAACCAGGTCTCCATTCTGGATATGATCTGCTATGGCACCCAAATGGTATGAGCCTTAGAAAAACAGAGGCCTAGTGGAAGCCCTCGATGATTTTGATGCAATAGATACCCTTCAGACACCTAAGAAAAAGGTCCATTCCTTCCAGTGCAACCCATCTAGACATGTTTCTTAAAGTACTTCCAAAAGGGGAAAAATTAGGAAAAAGAAAGAAAGAGTAACAAATCGCTAAACATCGTTTATGTACTCATTGTGCATAAAATTTTGGGGGGAAACTATTGCATTTTCACAGTACGAAAGAATATGAAACAATAACTAATAATTGAATGTCCATACTCCAATATTTTGTGGGAAATTATCGCATTGTTTAGTACAAAATATATAAAAATAGATTTGTCTAAAGATCTCTAATAATACAATCATACAAAAAAAATATTTGTATAATATATGTTGTAAGCTTTATCCTTTTTCAATCGGAAGTGATATTAGTACCTTTTGTAGATATACAGATCTATTTGGCCTTTTACTTTTCCTATGATATGGAAATTGAAATTGAAAAATATAATTTGATATAGTAGAGTGTGTGTTTTATATAGCAGAGTGTGTGGTTATGGTAATAAATTGAGCTCTTTAGAATATTATCATTTCTAACTGTAAGAGAAGGCTTAAAATGCAAATCTTTTGAATAGTGTTACATTTTTTCTAATATGTTTACACATTGTTTGTAGACATTGATACAAAATGGTAAACAAATGGAAGACTATCATGGACCTCCCAATGCAAGACCCAAAAGAGAAGATCATCTTTTCTAATAAAGATTTGGTCCGGTCTGAAGTATATGGAAACAAATTGAGCATTGATCAAGTTGCAATAATCCATTTACTTAGAGTTCCTGACTTTATTAGCGGGGAAGAAAAGAATCCAATATCTTTGTGCACTTTCATTCGTCGACAACACAAACCCCCAAGCTCGAGGGCTAGTGTTGCCTTGGTATATGAGTTGTAAGTATTTTAAACAATCCTTGATTAATTGTTGGTAACAATAGCACTTTATTATTTATGATATGTATTAACATTTCACAATTTTTGTATGCAGTTATGCTTGCTCATATGACCCACGGGAAAATAGAGGAAAAGATTCAACACAATCATTTGTGCAAAAGAGGGGTTGTCAGTGCCATTTTATAGTAAAGGTTATGGCTCAAAGCCCTAATATAGCAATTTTGACATATAACATGTATGAGCATGAAGATGAGAATGGATGGCCCTGTTATGGAAAACATGACACTTCAGGTGAGTCTAGGTCCAATCATAAGCTAAGGCTTTCAAGGGACATCGTTTCATACATGGAAAGTTTCTTTTTTTTGGAAGTGCCTATTGACACAGTGTGTAAAATGCACATAAAGAAATATGTTGACATGGATTTGATAGATAGAGATATGAATTTTTCTTGTGAAGAAAATATCTTGCGAATATCTACAATCGTTTGATGAAGAGGGACTATCAATTGAACAAATAGGATGAAAAGATTGTGAACCTTTGGTATGAAAAACACAAGGATGATTTTTTCTTTTACCAGAATCCCAATGGTGGAGATGTCCCTTTCATAGCTAGAATCCATACAAAATGGATGTTGGATACCATGGTTAGGCTATCACATAATAGCATAATATCCATGGATTCAACATTCAATACAAATAAATATGGGGTGAGTGTGTTGTCAATGATTGATTTAGTATAATCATTTGAGTTGGCTAGTTCAATATTATTGGTGACCTAAATTGGACTACATATGTTTTTTTAATATGACAGTATCAATTGTACAAACTCGTGGCCTTCTATGAACAACAAAGTGGGGTGCCAGTAGCATGGGTGTTGGCATCATGAAACACATCAGAATATATTGCACTATGGTTGGAGCATCTCATGCATAGGTGTTACCAAATACGTTCCGATTGGAAAGTGAATGCCTTCATAGTTGATGATGCATTGACTGGAATTTCCGATTTGAGGTAACTTCAAATTTATTATTTTACATTGTAACTTATATTTACACGAAAATTGTCTCACCTAAAATGAATTGAATGTGGCAGGAGGATCACAAGGACCGAAGTGATATTTTGTGTTTGGCATGTAAGGAGGGCATGTCTAAAAAATGTGAATTGTTTGTCTAGTAGTCCAGAAAATGCGAAAGAGATGTTCAATGAGCTAGGTTGTATCATGAAGAATTGTTCCAAAGATGAAGTGGGCAATGCAATAAATCATTTTTTCATCAATTTTTCAAATGAAGAGAAATTTTTGGACTATTTTCAGAATAATTGGGTTACTAGTGATAAGATTAGTAAGTTCACATACTCGTTCTTGTGTTTCCATATTTGTGTTTCATAAACATGAGATATATCCACTAACTTGGTTTTTTATATTTAGGGAGGTGGGTCAAAGGATGTCGAGATTTTCCCCATGCAAATCAGGAGACAAACATTGTTGTTGAGTCATACCAAAGTTACTTGAAGATAAACTTTCTATATGATCGAAGAAAAAAATGTGCTCGTAGGATGGATTGGTTGTTCTATATCCTCTTGACAAATGTTGAGCCTTGTTACCAGTTCAAGGAAATTTTGAAAAAAAAAGGGTATTTGAACAACTACAAGAAAGAGAAGAAAATTGAATCATCAATATAAAAGGCTAGAAGAATTTCAGATAGTGATTACAAACCTCATGAGAGTATATCTCACGCTTACTGGGTTAGAAGTCAAACTAATCCCAATAAGAAATATCTTGTCACTTCATACCAATTTTATAGTTTGTGATTGCCCATGGTCTATCCGCGACAACATTTCTAAGTATGTCATTGTTGGGCCACTAAACTATCATTATTTCTACCATTTCTTGACACATATTTCATCAATTTCTACCATTCTTTATCACGTCATTTATCATAATTTATCACATAATTCCATTTTATAATTATTTATGCTCTTATGGGTAAACAATATTTGTTCTCCTTTATTTTTAATAAATTGAAAATTATTATGCATGATTTTTTTTATAATGGTTTATTAATGATTTTTTTATAAAATCACTCATGATTTTAGCCTCCAAGATCTCTTCTAGATTGCAGAATTAATTTTCAGTTTATAATCGAATATTCCAACTTAGAAATCCACTAGAATAAGAAGTGACAGTTGTGCGTTGGATGTTTTAGGAAACTGAAGAAGAATCTTGAAAATACAAGACATGGGTTTTGTGCAGAACGGACCTATTCAGCTTCTTAATGTGCATTTTTTCCCAAAATTTGATCTGGATTGAGAGAAACGTAAGGTTCTTTGAAGACAATTTTCTCAGATTTCTTGTTGTGGTAGTTTAATAAATTCTTCCAATTGCAATGCCAGATTCGACTTGTTTCAGCTGATTCATGATGGAGAGATCTTCCAGATTTGATATTGTTTATTCAGATTATGTAATCAGTCCAAAATTGTAATATGAAATCATTGTTTAATCCATTTAGTTGTAATTTCTCTTTCCCCTCTGTGTATTTAAATGAAAATAGATTAGAGGGAGAGGGGAGATAATTATGGAATTGATGGAAAATTATTGAATTTTAGGTAAAGCTAAGAATTTCATTCTGGTGTAATTATTTATCTCATATATTTTAATGAAGGAAGATGTCCATTGAGTTTTTCATCTATTATTTGTAATTGATTTGAACTATTTTCAAGGCAGAACTGACTCTTTGGCAGGTGGGCCCACTGCCCTAGATGAGGTCATGCATTGAACATTGAAACTAGTTTAGTTGTGTGCTTGTTTCTTTGAATTTCAATTTTATGTTCCTTAAAGAAAATTTCATTTTCTTCAAGTAATTTGTTGGCTACTGTATTTTCCAGATTTGATATTTCCTACAATTTCTAGATTTCATTTATTTTATTTCTCTAGATTAGCATTTGAATTATGTTGGGTGCAAGAAATTAAATTTCCAATTCAACAAGGCATTGTTTACTTTAGTGTTGATTCAAGTTGTGTGATTATCATAAGTCTTATTTCTTGTCACTTGATTTCTGCTTCTTAAATTTAGTATTGATATTTAAGTCTTGCATTTTATTTCTTGTTGAATGAGCTTGATAGTGTAAAACATAATCATGTAGGACCAGTGTTAGTCATGGGTATTTTATTGCATATATTTTGCAGACTTTCTTGAAAGAAAAAGATATTACTCGTGTTAGAACTCTATAATTTGCCCAAGGCTATGGAGGTAGTCACAGAGGCAACATCAAAACCACTTCAAGTCTTGGATCTAGCCCTCCAAGACTCAGAGAGGGATCTCTCTATCTGATATAGCTTTATTTTGAATAGGTATTAGGCTAGCTAATGGGTTCAGAGTTTGGATTTTTTAATTGGTTTGGTTGGAGCAGGAGAAAAGGGCCATTGGGCAATGGAGCCACAATCTGAGATTTAATCGAAAACAAATCCTACAAATAACCTTACAGGGCAAGGTAGGAAAATTACTGGATCTGGTAAAATTAATGAAATGAAAAAGGAGGAAAAAGAAATGATCAATTTAGCAACAAATCAATGAAGAATTTTTCCACTGAATATCAGAAGAAAACATTAATATTATCCGCAGCTAGAAACAGAGTGTATCTTTCAACAATTCTGCTCATAAACTTCTGCTAGATAATAAGGAAAGAAGACATATGGAAATAGAGAAAACAATTTACAGGAGGAGCACTTCACCAATATATTTGACATAGGAATCATGTAATCGCTGCGACTGTATTATTGAATTGATGAAAATACCGATGGCTCTGTGAGCTTTGATACAAGATTTAAATCATGGTCCCTGACCGATCAACCTCATTCACCTTGAAAGCATAGGATTTATATCCTTTACATCAAAAACATAGATCCTATTAAACAGGAACTGAAATACTAAAAATAGTACAAGATCAAACAATTTCCACAAAAACAGGATCGGATCCTATCTTAAGGGGCCAAAATCCTATCAACAATGTGACTTTAGAATTCTTTCTTTGAAATATGGGCAATCCTGGCCAAAAATAACAAAACCCCTAAAAATATTGAACTGTCCACCATGAAGAAATGGGTCGAACTTATGCAAAAAAGGGGTCTGCTCAGACACATGTTTCTCTTCAACGCTGACACCTGGGAAAAAATTGAAGGAGGTTATTATTTATGAGTATGTTTTGGAAAAAACCTCTTTTGGTTTCGCCAAATTCGCCTGCAGCTCACCGAAACAGCTCCCACAAAATCAGGATTGTAACAGAAAAATCAGAATCCTCGCAAAATAGTGCTTGAGGATGGATTCTATTCTCTCTTCTCATGGCACATATGAAAAAACTGAGAGAGGTGTTTGTTCTTCATCCTGTTATGGAGAAAAACCTCTCTTGGGTTTTCAAAATTCGCTTTGGCTTGCCCAGAATCACCTTCAGAAATAGGCTGGTAAAAAATGCTGCGAAATTGGTTTTTCTGGCAAAAGTGGTAATTCCAGACCCCCCCCCCGAGGTGGTAAGCGGTTTTTTGAGGGGGGGGTTCTGCTGGAATTTGGATCCGACACCTATCCTTGGGTGGTTTTATTGGAAACAACTTTTCGGACCCCCCATGAGCTGATGGGACGTGAGGGGGAGGGTCCGACATGCACGGGTGAGTGGGTATGAAAGTTAGGATAGATTTTTTTTTAGTTTGTTTTTTGTTTTTTCATTTTTGTTTTTTGAATTTTATATGTTTATTACGTGTTTCTATTTATTTTAATGTTTTTGTATTTTGTTTATATGTTTTTTATTTGTTTTGTTTTTTAATTTATTTTTTATTTAATTTGTTTTTAATTAATATTTGTTTTGTTTATTAGTTCTTATTAATGTTAATTAATAAACACTAACCTAATCACTAATTTAATTAATTAACAATTAGTCTAACACATTTTTTTATTTTTTTTGTTAATTTGTGCGGGACCTGTTGGCTACGCGATTAACCTGTGGCTTGAGAAACCGCGACTCAGGGGCATCTAAGCCATCAAAATCACCCGGGGATCGCACCTGAGCCACACCAACCCTTAACATGGTTGGATTTTTTTTCCCCGCAGGTTTTGAACCGGTGACTTTAACATCACGGAGTGGCTTAACAACACACTCCGTTACCGACTGTCCTACACCTCGGGGACTAGTCTAACACATTTTAATTGAACTTACTATACTAATTTTATTTTAAATTATCCTCTCAAAACAACTTTATTAGGCTAACAAGCATTAAAAAATGCCACTAACCCTTTAATAGTATTCGATTATTATCCTAAGTCCATTTATTCATGCAGTAACGAGTGGCAGACAAGTTGTGGTCAATGAGAAAAATGGGCAAGGGAGAGAGGGGCGCAGCGGTGGATGAAAAATGTAGGAGGGTCATGGAGGATCGGGCGAAATGGATGGAGGGGAAATGGAAATAACCGAGAGACCAGCAAGCCAGATGTCTTCATCACAGGGAAACACCAACTAACAGCTGAAGAATCAGGTTACCTATGATTATAGGACTCTAACATAGGCTCCACCAGGGGATGGCATCTCTTTCAGGAGGTGTCAAGAATCACTGAACTCTGAACATGTAGACTGGTGCTTTATCCATTGGGTTGACCCCAAAATCTTATTCTACAACCTGTACCTGTTTTGATCTTGCAATTGAAACCAAATCAAAATGAACACTACTGAAAAGAGATGCTCCAAATGCTGAGCTTATTCACATTCTCCTACCTACCCTATACTGCTGAAAATCATGCTAAATCAAATAATACAAAAATGCTAATGAAGCCAATCAAGTAGCTACTCTACTAGCTCTACTCTTTCAATGTTTTCAATCAATATCATAAATAGAACTTGCATATGCATCATGAAATGCTTTCCATCATGATCTTCATCACAAGGGGCTTGATAATCACGACACATAATAGAAAAAATGGAAATGCATTATGGCTCTATGATGAACAATTTCTCCATATAAATAGCCACTGGATCAAGATAAACTTGACCTATTACTGAATATTCAAATTTAACCAACTCAACTTCATGATTTGATGTTGTAGTTATGTTATTTTCATCCTCATGCACTTCTAGACATGGCTGCAACTTTTTTGATGGGTCCTGAAATGATGCTTCTGCTAAACACACCCATGTAACTGACTACCTGATCATGTCAATATCATAACAACTTTTCAGCTCATGACTGGCGAATGAAGAATGATTTTGACCACACGGGTCATCCAACCGATCATCTATTGGATCTTGAAAAGACTGACAAGACTGTTGCATTGATTCAAATGAAATTTCCTGACTTTTTATGTATTTATCCTTCAACACTTGTTCAATAGTCTCCTTCAAAATTTGAAATGAATTATAATCTAATGGATCAAAACTACATTCCACCATTTCAAATCTTGTTTCGAGCTCTGGAATTCCATCTGGACTTTGAAAATCAAGGGGAAATAGTGACTGTGATTTTGGGTCTAAAACAGGTCCCATGTTATCAATGACATCCTTTACTAACTCATCAAGAAATATTTTGTCTTCACTATGTACAACTTGCCTAGAGTTTCTTTTCAGAAATTGAAAAGATGAGAAACATAAGGGAAAAGATTTTCCCCTCTCTCTGAAATTTCCTGCATTTTCCTCATCAATGTCATGATTGTTGGGCAGAGGTTGATTGTCATATCTGAGTTGTAATTGATCTTCTTCCTGCAAACGACATGTTGTTGGTTTCTTTGAACAATCAACATCTATTTCAGCCTCATGATCATCATCATACTGATCACACTTGGGTAGATTATGCCAGTAAGAAAAGTCATCAAACATGCACATCATATCAGTTGATGGCTCTTCAACAATGTTAAGAACCAAACATCAATATAGCATAGAAAAACTTCAGGAAAGGTACTCAACGCCTTGAAAAAGAGATAATTTCAGATAATAAGCCTCTTCGAGGGGGCAACCTCCT
>JZKD02S1650823.1:0-20814 GCA_000966675.3 Picea glauca
TAGATAGATTCGAAAGAAATTCAGTGTCCATGATAAGCACTTTTCTGTCTAGGGTTAAGGTCAAGCCTTAGAGGTCGATCTACTTGTCCGCAGGCATATTTTCCTACAACAGTGATCGAGAGGATTAAAAAGTTGAGGCTTGATGATAATTCAACACCATCTCAATCAGATAAGCAAGCTTTACCATCTTAGAAAGGTCCACCAAAATGGATCAAAAAAACACTTGAAAGTGTTCATCCTGATGAGGTCAAGAAGAAAGGAACTAGATTGTCCTGAAAACAATATGGAGATAATGTAGATAATTCAAAATTAGGTGATGTAGATGATATGGATGTTTCATATGATTGTGATTTGAATTTATCTACTAACCTTGAACCAACTTCCTTTAAAGAAGATGTTGCTCATGATGAATGGAAAGAATCCATGAAGAATAAATTTGATTCTCTCATCAAGAATGGGACATAAAAATTCGTGCATCCTCCATATGGAACCAAATGGATTGGTTGCAAGTGGGTATTCAAGAACAAGTATAGATCATATGGCTTACTTGACAAGCAAAAATCAGGGCTCATGGAAAAAGGATTTTCACAGAAAGAAGGTATTTATTATGAGAAGAATCCCCCCCCCACAACAAAATGGGATACCATCTGCACTCTATTTTCCATGGCAGGACAAAATTAATGGAAAATTCATCAAATGGATGTGAAGACTTCCTTCTTGAATGGATACTTGAAAGAGAATGTGTTCATGTCTGAACTAGAAGGATTTGTTGTTAGGGGACAAGAACATAAGTTATGCAAGATCATAAAATCCTTATATGTCTTGTTAAAATAACCACGAGCATGGTATGAAAAGTTAACCAAGCATTTTTTGAAACTAAATTTAAAGCATTTCAATCTTGCTGGTGAAAATTTGTTTGTCAAGAAATTTGGAAAAACTGTTGTATCTCTTAGTATATGTAGATGATCTATTCATAACAAGGAACAATGAGAAATACATTGCATCCATAAAGAAAGAGATGAAGAAAGGATTCAAGATGACAAATTTGGGACATCTCCACTACTATTTGGGAATTGAAGTGATGCAAAATCCAAATTACATGTTCATCTCCAAAAATAAGTATATTGGAGAACTATTGAACATGTTTGGCATGAAGGAGTGCAATCATGTTTCTACTCCAACAGAAAATAATTTGAAACTCATATCAAAACAAGAGAATGAATTTGAGGATGTAACCAAGTATAGAAAACTTGTGGGAAGACTTATCTATCTTAATACCACCAGACCATACATTTCATTTGTTTTGGGATTATTTATAGGTCCATGTAAAACCCTTGCAAAGGAAATTGGTTTGTTGCAAAAACAGTTTTGAAATACTTGAAAGGAACTCAAGATTTTAGACTAAGGCACTCTAAGGTGGATGACTTCAACCTGATCAGATATTCCGATTCAAGATCTGATGGGGATAGGTAAAATTTAGTATCAACATCAGACTATCTCATCAGTTTTGAATCAACAACTATCTCCCCGAGATCATGCAAACAATCAGTTCCAGTAGATTCCACAATAGAGGCAGAATATGTGGCAGCTACATAAGTGACAAAGGAGATTGTGTGTCATAGGAAAATACTTGAATATTTGTAGGAGAAACAAGTGAATTCTACCCCTCTTCTAGTTGACAATACTTTTTCAATCAAGTTGGACAAGAATGCATGAGTCCATGCTTGAACTAGGCACATCAACACAAAGTGTCACATGATTCAATATCATGTAGAGGCCAAGACTATTCATTTAAGACATTGTTCCAAAAATGAGCAAATTGTTGACATCTTCACCAAAGCGATTGGAAGAGAAAAGTTTGAGAAGTTCATAATGATGCTTGAAGTCACACATAATCCTTTGAGGTTGCATTACTTGTAATAGTATTGTACATATTAAGCATCATAAGTGATAGAAAGAGTCATACATTGGATAATACCAATGGTTGCATATTTGTGTATTTATTGAGCTTCATACTAATGGAATAATCATCCTTTGGAGTTATGATTCATGCCCACTCCTAGGTTGACAATTATGATTGGAATGTTATTTTTTTAATATGTGTGAGCCTACATTGTATTTTTTCATTCATTAATAAGTTCATTACATAACAATAATGAATGTTGTGGTATCAAAGTTATGTAATGTGCATCTTAGCCTAGCTAGAAATATAGGCATGAGATAAAAAGGTATCAAAGAAAAATGTAAGGTTGATGGAAGGAAATTTTGAAGTGCCTAACTATCCCAATAGTGTATAGGCATGGTTGGGTATGTTACAAGTGATAAACAAGACAATAAATTGATTAGTTCTAGTAGGAATTTCATACTACTTTTTGAATAAAAGAGAATCAACTAAGTGATGAATAAGTAAAATAAAGGCATGTTTAGATGGATTTACTTGTTGATTTTTCAATAAGAAAGGTTAAGCATGAAGTTTGTTCCATTTTTAGAATTTATCTTAGCCATAACCAATTATGTTGCAACAACCAAGATCATAAGAAGAAACACCATGCACAAGTACACAAGAAGTAGCCTAAAAAACCCTTCTCAACAAGGGAAGAAAACCCAACCAATCCTTTGCTATATTCTTCAAGAGAAAGACCTTCACCACCAAGAAAACCTAGCACACAAAAGGGTGCTCACAAACCCTAGAAGACTAGCACCCAAGATACATGTGCACTTTTCCCAGGTATATGTACTTGATAAAATTTCCAAACTCACACAAAAGATATGATTCCTCAATGGTGAATTTACCTTTACTTATACTAGACTCAACTTGTCAACAAAAGTGTCTATTGGCACAACAGGGCCGACCTCTCTATCTCATAATATAATTAATATTAACTAGATTAATTATGTTAGCAACAGAAGTCACCTCTGAATTGCAACAAAGGTAAGCCTGATACCCATCAAATTTTTATGTCAAAGGTTGATTATAAGAAGGTCAAATGAGCGCAATCTCAAGAAAGCATCGTTTTAACTTAGAAAAATGGACTGATATGAACGAGCAGGTGAGGTCTTGGTTTAACTTCAGTTAGTAGGTTGTAGTAAGGGTGACTAGGAGGAATAATTTGGTGAGAAAAATGTAGAGGTTTGCTGTGAACATCAGGATTTTCAGCAGCCTAAGGAAGAAAAACTTAAACACAAGGTCTTCTTGAATTCAAATTTCAAAGGAATTGAAAGAAATTATAACAACAATATAATCAAACTTTCATCATAATGCAGTCACAATAATTCAAGTGAATCAGTCAACCATGAACTCTTTCAGTATCGTAGGGAAAGAAGAGGGAACAAGAAAGCTGACTTTCATTAAACAAGAAATCTCATATTACAAAGCATAACCAGAGAACTAGAGTGTTCATTAAAACTTCATAAATCGGGAGCTTTTCTCTACCATCGACACTTACAAAATTTGAGAAAGACTCCTATATACTCACAACTATTTCGCCATCCTCAACAGAGGCATGCTCGAGCTTCCATGGTGTTTCATTTCTCGGTCTGAATGCACCTACAGGTCTCCTCTGCACATGCCTTCCTCTATCAGATGTGATCCAGGCTCTGCTAGTCCCTCTGAGCTCTACTCTATCAGACTGGGCAAGCAGTCTCTTTGTGCACCCGATCTCAGACTGGCTAAGTTGACTACTTGACTTCATGGTCAAACCGTTTTGACTTATTTATTCATGGGGGGAGATGACATTCCAACCACCTCCCCCGCTTCATAATTGCTGCATCGGGATCAGAACGACCCAAGTTGATGCAGCTGCACCCGCAGGCACACCCTCTCACACAGGATCTTCTCTTTCCTCGACCTGAAGAACTCCAAGGTTCTTCTATTTCCCTATCGGGAAATCCGCACCCACAGTTCTCCTCGCGCGACTTCCCTCCTTTTACTTATCGGGAAATCGGTACTTGCGACTTCGCGAATCTAATGGTTGATCACTGGGCTCTCGAAACCCTGAGACCCGATGCCTGGTCAACGCTGACTTCCTCCTATCGGTACTTTCCTTATCGCGATTTCGCTACTCGTGATATCGAACCACTCGATTTACCGACTTCCGAACCCAATGCGCCGAAACTCTGATGTGTTCGCGAGTTGACTTTTCAACAGTCTCGTCGCCTCGTCAGGATTTCAGACTTCGCGGGATCGCGAATCCTGATGTCACTGGATTCAGGACTTTCCTTTCCTTGATCCTCGATATGGTACGTCACCTGTCCTCCACTAACTCCTATTGTGGCCCCACACACCTTCTCCTGTCGGGATATCGCGGATTGCGATATCACAATTTTCGTTGCAACAACTTGGAGCTTTGACTTGCGAATCCCTGATACACGATATCACATGTAGATCCGACAGTCCTTGTGACTCGGATTGATGCTCTGCCCTCTTGAGATTAAAACCTTCTAACATTCTCACCGTAACCTCCTTGCACCTATGCAAGATCCAATGGCCTTCGGAACTTCGCAAAAATCTCCTCAGGGGATTTTGACCGTCCATTCATCCTTTGATGATTCTGTGAAACGACTGCGTTCCTTTCCATGAAACGCGTCCGCCTGCTCGCAAACTTGAAGCTTCTTTCTAATCTTCAAAGTGCAACTTCAACCACTGTCCTTCAACAACTTTGAGGCCTTATCACTCCTGAACTTTGCTATGACTCTAAGTCTTTGGAAACCTTTTGCACGCACTCCTTGCGACAACCCTTCAACCTCGACTGAGTGTTGAAGTCCCTCGACTCTGCGCACACCTACAACAGGAGTCTCTTAGCTCTCGCTCAGGTTCACAACCCTAAACTTCACCTAGCCTGCACACTCCTTGCATGGCTCCCCTGTGCCAACTGCACCTTCTGAGATGAATGAGAACAAAGGTTATCTCTAATTGAACCCTTCTGTTAACGCACTCCTTGCGGAAAATTCGACTGCACTTCTTGCAGGAATCCTCTGGCTCAAATAGAGAAACAATTGAAACTCATTCTATCTCCCTTTCAGACTTCAATTCAACCATGAAATCATATACATAGCATAAAAAAGCAATTTCATAACAGGAAGCAAACATTCATGAGCATATCAACATCAAATACTCAGAGAACAACACAAGCCATGAATTTGAATCAGAACTCTTCTATTAATTCAAATGTCTGTACATGGGTGTCTTTACACAGCTCTCTACTTCTTCTTGCTCTTCCTAGATTTGATAATGTTACAATGGTACAATGAGGGTGTCTATATCCGTTTTCCCTCCTCCTATCTAAAAATGTCTAATCTAGAATTAAAATCCTATCTACCTGCATTAACTAATTTAAATGTCGTCTATCTACCAAAGGATGAGAGCTATCCACTCAAGGTCCATTTACAATATATAAGTGTGCCTCGTCTTAAATGGCTTCATTAAATATTTGTGCAACAATCCCAAAGTGTTTTCAAAATTTGGTGCTGGCTTGTCCAGCTGTCCTTTGCTTCCGCATTGGCTCGCTTGATGTGTTGGCGATGCTCTTGCGTCATACTCCCTTGCTTGAAAAATTTCATGGGCTCCTGTCCATGAGTTCCTGCATGGTCTTTCCATGCTTCTACATCACTGCTTCATTTTCCCAGCTGGCATCTTCCACTAGGTGGACCTTCCATTTGACCAGATACTCATAGTATTGTTTCCTCCTAGTCTTCTTACCCACTCTCTTGTCCAGTATGCATTCCATCTGCAGATTTTCTAGAACTGGCATTTGTTTCATCCATTGGATCACTGGTTGTTCAGTTCTAGTTTCTGCCTCTCCAGCCCTGTATGGGTATAAATCTGCGATATTGAATATCGGAGATATTCAGATCCCATCTGGTAACTCAATCTCATAAGCATTTTCTCTGAATTTATTCAAGACTTTGCATGGCCCGATTTTCTTTATTTTCAATTTATTGTATGTTCCTCTCGGGAACCTTTCTTTCCAAAAATGTGCTAGAACTAGATCACCAACTTCAAACTGAAGTTTTCTTCTATGTTGATCGGCTCTGCGTTTATACTCCTGGCTTGATTTCAACAACTGCTCCTTCACCCTGCTGTGAAGTTCTTTCATCACTTCAGCGAATTCTTCTGCACTAGCGCTGCTAGTAGCAGTCTGTTCTGAATCCCTTAACTTAGAAACTCCTCTCGGCTACATCCCATATACAATCTGAAATGGACTTCTTCCTGTACTCTGATTCACTGAGTCGTTATACGCGAACTCTACCTGTGGCAATATACTATCCCAACTGCTGTGATGCTCTGTCACCAAGCTTCTCAGGAAGTCTCCCAGACTTCGGTTGACCAATTCCGTCTGTCCATCTGTCTAAGGATGATAAGCTAAACTAAATGCCAAATTAGTTCCCAGCTTCTTCCATAAGGTCCTCCAAAAATGTCCTATGAATTTAGTGTCTCTGTCCAAAACTATGCTTTTCGGCAATCCATGAAGTCGAATGACCTCCTTGAAGAACAGATTTGCGATGTGAGTCGCATCACTGGTCTTCTGGCATGGAATGGAATGTGCCATTTTAGAAAACCTATCCACTACCACAAATATTGAATCAACACCTCTTTGTGTCCTTGGAAACCCCAATAAAAAATCCATTCTTATCGCCTCCCACGGCCTCTCTGGTATGGGCAATGGCTGATAAAAACCTACATTTTGCTTCCTCCCCTTCGAATGCTGGAAAATTCGACATCTGTCTACAAACCTCTTGACCTCTGCTCGCATTCCCATCCAAAAATATGACTCATTCAACTTCGCGAATGTCTTGTCATGGCCAAAATGCCCTGCTGATCCACCACTGTGCTTCTCCTTTAACAAGTTCTCCCTCATGGAGCAATTCAGAATACACAGTTGATTTCCTCTGAACAACAATCCTTCCTGGATCATATAGTCTATCCAAGGGCTTCTGTCTCTGAGAACTGGATTCTCAGCTGCTTCATATGCTTCTGCAAAATCTGCATACCCTGCGTACATGTCCCTGAGATTTGCAAAACCTAACGTTTTGACTCAAAACTCCTGCAACAACAAACACTTCCTGCTCAAAGAATCAACCACTTTGTTAGCAATACCCGAAATGTTCTTAATCACAAATTTGAAATTCTGCATATGCTCTACCCATTTTGCATGTTTCTGATTCAACTTCTCTTATTGAGTCACAACTTGTAATGCGTGGTTATCACTATACAAAACAAATTATTTTGGGATCAAGTAATACCTCCACTTCTTCAATGCCTATACAATAGCATAAAATTCCTTATCATACGTGGAGTACTTCAACTTCGCCTCATTCAGCTTCTCGCTGAAATATGCAATTGGTCTGTCCTCCTGACTCAAGACCACTCCTATGGAAAATCCGCTTGCATCACATTTCACCTGAAATGTTTTCTAGAAATACGGCAACACCAACACTGGTTGTTCCGTGATCTTCCGCTTCAACAGATTGAAGCTCTTCTCAGCCTCAGTTGTCCAGTGAAAATATTTATGCTGCTTCTTCACTGTATCCATCATCACTGTGCTAATTCCACTGAAATTCCTGATGAACTTCCGATAGAAACTATCCAATCCATGAAAACTTCTCACCTCAAAAATATTTCTCGGTGATGGCCAATTCTTGATTACTTCTACCTTATCTGGATCCATTCTCAACTCATTTTCCAAAATAAAAAAACCCAAGTAAATGAGCTCTGTCTTCATGAATGAGGACTTATTCATATTAATCAACAACTTCTCTTGCTGTAATCTCTTCATCACTATAGCCAAATGCTTCAAGTGTTCTGCCGCTAATTTATTGTAAATCAGTATGTCATCCAAATACAAAATGATGAAATTCCTGATGAGATCCTTTAGGAGTTCATTCATTAACCTCATAAAGGTACTCGGTGCATTTTTCAAGCCAAACGGCATGACAAGACATTCATACAAACCTTTGTTTGTCTTGAATGTTTTTTTCCACTCATCGCCTTCTCTCATGCGAATATGGTGATACCCGCTTTTCAAATCAATCTTTGAAAAGTACCTTGCTCTGCTCAAGCAATCCATTAAATCATACATCCTCGACAATGGAAACCTGTACTTGATGGTTATCTTGTTGATCGCTCTTGAGTCGGTACACATTCTCCAACCTCCATCCTTCTTCGGACTAAGTACTGTTGGAACAACACATGGACTCAAGCTTTCTCTGACTAATCCTTTGTCCAATAACTCCTGGACCTGCTTCTTAACCTCTTCATTTTATTGCAGTCTCAACCTATACGTGGCTTTATTTCGTAAAATGGCTCCTGGTATGAGGTATATATGATGACTCACACTCCTCATTGGTGGCAACAAAAGAGGTAATTCATCTACCACGATGTCAACAAACTCTTCCAGCAGTTCTTGAATCTCATCTGGTAAATATTCCGCTCTTGTACTAGTCAGAACAATCCTTGGTTTCCTGACCACAAAGAATTGTGGATCTTCCTTTTTCTTCACCTCTGTAAGAAGTTCCTTCCCACTCATGAGAAGTATTATGTTTCTTACTTCCGGCTTCACCTCCTTATCCTTTATCGGAAGCAACATATGGGTTCTCCCATTCTTCTCCAGGGTTCATTCTCCCATCATGAATCACATTTTTGTCATATTGCCATGGTCTACCCAACAATAGATGACAAAAATCCATGGGAATAACATCACATAAGATCTTATCATTATATCCACCTATTTTGAATTCAACCAAGCATTGTTTAGTAACAGTTACCTGGTGTCCCTTCTGTAGCCACGAAACTCTGTATGGGCTTGGATGATCAGTCATCTCCAGCTCCAGCTTCTCTACCATCTCTGTGGATACGAGATTATCTGTGCTACCACTGTCTACGATGACCTTACACACCCTATCCTTGGTCTTGCAAGCAGTCCTAAAAATTATGGTCCTTTGGATTGAACTCTCCACCTCCTTCTCAGGTGTCAAAAGGACTTTTCGCATCATCAATGACCTTCCGCCTTCTATGTCTTCGGCCTCAACATCCCGCCTCTATTCTTCGATGATGTGAGCTTCTCCAGTGTCCTTCTTTTTCTCTGGAAACTCGTAAGACTTGTGCCCATTCTTCCCACATGTGAAGCATGTGATTACTCCACCTCTTCCTCTTTCTCTACCTCTAGTACGAAGAAAAGTGTTGTTGTCAGCATATCCTCCACTCTGTTCATTATGATGTCCTCTTTGCTCAACATATGGCCCTCGCTGTGAGGTCCCACCTCTCTCAACTTTACCCTGAGGTTTCTTCCATTCCTCCTTGGGCTTCTGATATTTGTCCTGGGCAACTGCTTTGCCTTTGGGCTGGCTTCTGCCTCGGCCCCTCTGACTCTGTTTTCGGCTCAGCTTCTCTTCAACTTTCAGAGCCATCTGATAAGCATCCTCCACCGTTTGGATGGTTACCATGCTCAATTCATCCTGAATGTCATATCTCAGACCATTCAAATATCTAGCAACCTTCTCATCATCGCTCTCCCGATGAACTACCCTAATATTCAATCGGTAGAATTCCTCCATGTATTCTTTCACAGTAATCATCTTCTATCTCAGGTTCTGCATCCTCCTGAACAGAGTAATTTGATAATCTCTAGGGATGAACTTTGCCTTCATCTTTGCAATCATTCGATCCCAACTTTTAATCTTTGGCTTGCCCTTGTAGCATCTATTAGCTTGTAGCTCATCCCACCACAATGTTGCATGTCCCTTCAAGCATGTGATGGCATGCTTGACTTTCTTATCTTCTTCAACATCTTCATAGTCGAAGTATGTGTCTAGATCTCTAATCTAATCTAGAATCTCCTCTGCATCCAAGTTTCCCTCGTAAACTAGAATGTCCATCTTTGCCTTCACACCCATCCTGAAAATAGATTTAATCAAATGCTCGTTTGTTGCATCTTCGGCTGCAACTTCCTCCTCTCATTCAGCCTCTACTTCTCTCTCGGAATCACTGAGATCCCCTACACTAGCTGTGCGTCTTTGTGTTGTCTCCATGTCCTCGAGTCTCGCTCGGAGATCATGAATTTGTCTCTCCATTTCTGGATTTGTTACCTGCCTACCTCTTCTCCGCACATCCCTATCCTCTGGATCGGGTGATTGTCTTTCTCTCCTCGGTGGCATGGTGAATTTCCTTCTTTATTTGCTACAGAAAGCAAAGAATCTTTCTGTTTCTCAGATACCACTCTGACGCAGCCGCATCTGCAGGCACGCCTACTCACATAGGATCTTCTCTTTCCTTGGCCCGAAGAACTCCAAGGTTATTCTATTTCCCTATCGGGAAATCCACACCCAAAGTTCTTCTCATGCTACTTCCCTCCTTTTACTTATCGGGAAATCAGTACTCGCGGCTTTGCGAATCTAATGGTTGATCACTGGGCTCTCGAAACCTCAAGACCCGATGCCTGGTCAACGCTGAATTCCTCCTGTCGGTACTTTCCTTATCATGATTTCTCTACTCACGATATCGAACCAATCGATTTACCGACTTCTGAACCCGATGCGCTCGCAGGTTGACTTTTCAATGGTCCCGTCGCCACGTCAGGATTTCGGACTTCGCGGGATCGTGAATCCTGATGTCACTGGATTCAGGACTTTCCTTTCCCCGATCCCCAATATGGTACGCCACCTATCCTCCACTAACTCTTGTTGTGGCCCCACACACCTTCTCCCGTCAGGATATCACGGATCGCGATATCGCAATTTTCGTTGCAACAACTTGGATCTTTGACTTGCGAATCCCTGATACACGATATCACGTGTAGATCCGACGATCCTTGTGACTCAGATCGACGCTCTTCCCTCCTGAGCTTAAAACCTTCTGACATTCTCGCTATAACCTCCTTTCACCTCCACAAGATCCAATGGCCTTCGGAACTTCATAAAATCTCCTCAGGGGATTTCGACCATCCATTCTTCCTTTGATTATTCTGCGAAACGACTGTGTTCCTTTCCATGAAACTCTTCCACCTACTCTCAAACTTGAATCTTTTTCCTGATCTTCAAAGTGCAAATTCAACCATTTTCCTTCAACAACTCTGAGGCCTTATCACTCCTGAGCTTTTCTATGACTCTAAGTCTTTGGAAACCTTTTTCACGCACTCCTTGTGGCAACCCTTCAACCTCGACTGAGTGTTGAAGTCCCTCGACTCTACGCACACCTGCAGCAGTAGTCTCTTAGCTCTCTCTTAGGTTCGCAACCCTGAACTTCACCTGGCCTGTGCACTCCTTGTATGGCTCCCCTGTGCCAACTTCACCTTCTGAGATGAATGAAAACAAAGGCTATCTCTAATTGAACCCTTCTGTCAACGCACTCCTTGCAGACAATTCGACTGCACTGCTTGCAGGAATCCTCTAGCTCAAATAGAGAAACAATTGAAACTCATTCTGTCTCCCTTTCAGACTTCAATTCAACCATGAAATAATATACACAACATATAAAATAAATTTCATAACAGGAAGAAAACATTCATGAGCATATCAACATCAAATACTCAGAGAACAACACAAGCCATGAATTTGAATCAGAACTCTTCTATTAATTAAAATGTCTGTACATGGGTGTCTTTACACATCTCTTTGATTCTTATTGCTCTTCCTGGATTTGATAATGTTACAATGGTACAATGAGGGTGTCTATATCCGTTTTCCCTCCTCCTATCTAAAAATGTCTAATCTAGAATTAAAATCCTATCTACCTGCATTAACTAATTTAAATGTCATCTATCTACCAAAGGACGAGAGCTATCCGCTCAAGGTCCATTTACAATATACAAGTGTGCCTCATCTTAAATGGCTTCATTAAATATTTGTGCAACAATCCCAAAGTGTTTTCAAAATTTGGTGCTGGCTTGTCCAACTATCCTCCGCTTCCGCGCTGGCTCACTTGATGTGTTGGCGATGCTCCTGCATCACAAGTCAAACTTGATACCTGGAAGACATGGAGACTCCTCTTTGGTTATTTGTTGCTTCATCAGACTTCAGCAAAGGGGCCCAGCTGGTGGACATGGATGGAGTTGATGAGGCTGAGGTGATGGGAGTGACTGACAGGCTACTGGGTATGTGTGGGTGCTTAGGTGTAAAGGTGAAGAGGCGATATGGCACAAGAAGGTGACATGGGGGCAGAAGGGGAGATATGGTGGTTGAACAAGGTGGGAATGACCAACTAAGGTGGAGGTAACAAGGAGTACGAGACACATGGCAGGACGTTAGAGGGTGGGGGAAAAAGTTGGGACAGTGATAGGTTAGGAGGACGATGAGTGGAGACAAGTGTGAGGGAATGAACGGTTGAGGGGGTAGTTAGAGATGCGACAGACAGAGGAGAGAGATGGAGTGGGGGATAGATGGAAGCAAGAGGATGGAGCGGTAAGTGGGAGTGGTAACTGGTCTACTCGGAGGGGGGGAGAGTGGTAAGCGGTAAAGGTTGGGGGGGGGTCCGAGTTCAAGAGGAGGCACCACGAAAGTGGGGGGGGCGCATTCAAGAACCACCAACTTGGACCCCCCCTGTTAAAGGTAGAATGACGAGGGGGGTCTGTTATGGGCCCTGCGCTGTAAATATGAGCATGCAGATCTTGTTCACCTAGATCCACGCGTTGTTTAGCATGATGCGCTTGTGCACACAAAACTTAGGATAAGTGTGTTTTTATCCCATTTCTTCACACTTGTCACCCAAGGTCCAAATCCAGTGGGGAATATCATTGGTAGGCACATGAGGATGGGAACCTGATACAATATAACTGTCCTCAGATGATGGTTACTCACTAACAGGCTCTGAACAGGATATGAACTGCTCCTCCTTTTGCTCCTCTCGTTCCCCTGGTTCTTCTTCTTGGCTCTCCCAAGGGTTAGATTCATAATCGTCATAAACAGGACACGTGGGAAAGCTCTTCTCTTCATCTTGATGCTCAGTGTCTTCAGTAGGCCCAGGAGGGGTGATTTCTTCGTGATAATATCCTTTAAGAAAAAGAGGATAAGGCTCTATTGTGTGCTCTTGGATATCCTACATATCCTGCTTAGAATCTGATACATAGTTGTCATATACATGCTGAATGCTCCTCTGGTCAACAAACTGTGATGTAGGGATCTTCTTCTCTTCTTTTGAATAATCATCAAATCTAGGGACAACAGACACCTCAGGAGAAGAATGCAGGGCCTCTACTGTCATGAAATATTCATCATCATCCTTAGTAGGGTTGCCAAGAACATCTTCTTCAAGGGCTGGGAAATCCTCTGTGCCTTTTCCAGATTCCAACCTTTGTAGTTGGGTAGAAAGAGATTTTACTAGCTCCATCAGGTCACTCAAAGAATATTCTTCCTCCTAGTCCCCATCCTCACAGCCTTCCTCTGATGCAAATGAACAGGGAAGAGAAATGATTGATTTCTTATCCAAGACATCAGGCTCCTCCTCACAGCCTACGTAAGAAGCAACTCTATCTTGAATACAGTCATTGTATCCCTCACAACAGCTATGGCAAATTAACTTAGAGGGATAAAGATTCTGGCAATGGTCGTTGAAGGCTTTATGAAAATATCCCAGTGAAGAAATGCTAGCAAGTGGTAAAGAATGATACTACTCATGATCATCCCCTGCTAATGAGAACATGAACATATTCAATAATAAATCCTCATGATGTATCTCCCACTGGTGCATGAGTTCATGAAACTCCCTGAAATGCTGAGAAGGGTTGTCCTCTTTATGCTTTCTAAATATAGGCAAATAATCATTAAATTCATCAACAGTAGGAACAACGTTAGGAAAACCAGGAAAAATAGAAAAATTAAAAGGAGAAAACCTTTGAGCCAAAATTTTGTCCATTTCGAACCAGTGGAGTCGCTAATCGATCCTTCAACCATGGAGTCACCAGGTGAATGATGCACCGGATGAGTGTGTCTTGTATTTGTTCACCATCAAAGACCATATATAATCGTTGTGTTCTCCCAAGAGCTATAAGGTGTAGACAAAAGAAACCACACTCAAATGGTGGAGATGAGACAATCGAGTCACCTCAGTGGAGTTGCTAGGTGCACAACTGCAATCTTTGATGTACTGAGTTCTGATGCACCTTCAGAATTATTAATATTTGTTGTTCTACCTAGGGAAAATCTTCAATTCGAACCTGACAATGGCACCAGAAATGTTAGCACCAGAAGTCACCTTTGGATTGCGATAGAGGTAAGCCCGATACCCAACAGAGTTTTATGTCACAGGTTGGTTATAAAAAGGTCAAATGGGCACAATCTCAAGAAAATATCATTTTAACTTAGAAAACTGGACTGATATGCATGAGTAGGTGAGGTCTTGGTTTAGCTTCAGTCAGTAGGTTGTAGTAAGGGTGAGTAGGAGGAATACTTTGGTGAGAAATATGTAGAGATCTGTTGTGAACATCAGTCTTTTCAACAACCTAAGGAATAAAAACTTAAACACAAGGTCTTCTTGAATTCAAATTTAAAAGGAACTCAAAGAAATTATAATAGCACTATAATCAAACTTTCATCATAATGCAGTCACAATAATTCAAGTGAATCAGTCAACCATGAACTCCTTCAGTATCGAAGGGAAACAAGAGGGAGAAAGAAAGATGACTTTCATTAAACAATAAATCTCATATTACAAAGCATAACCAGAGAACTAGAGTGTTCATTAAAACTTTACAAATCGCGAGCTTTGCTCTACCATCGACACTTACAAAATATGAGAAAGACTCTTATATAATTAGAACTATTTCACCATCCTCGATAAAAACATGATCGAGCTTCCATGGAACTACATTTCTTGGTTTGACATCACCTACAAGTCTTCTCTGCACATGCCTTCCTCTGTCAGACGCAATCCAGGCTCTGCCAATCCCTGTGAGCTCTTCTCTATCAGAATGGGCAAGCGGTCTCTCTGCGCACGCGATCTCAAACTGCCTAAGTTGACTGCTTACCTTCACGGTCATACCATTCTGACTTCTTTATTCATGGGGGGAGATGACGTTCCAAATACCTCCCCCGCTTCATAACTACTGCATTAGGATCAAAATGACCCAAGTCAAACTTGACACCTGGAAGATGTGGTGGGCCCTCTTTGGCCATTTTCTACTTCGTCGGACTTTAGCAGAGGGACCCAGCTGGCAAACATGAATGGAGATGATGAGGTTGAGGTGATGGGTGTGATCGGAAGGCTACTAGGTATGCATGGGTGCTTAGGTGTAAAGGCGAAGAGGAGATATGGCACAATAAGGTGACGTGGGGGCAGAAGGGGAGATCTGGTGGGTGAACGAGATGGGACTGACCAGCTAAGGTGGAGGTGACAGGGAGTATGAGACACATGGAAGGAGGTGAGAGGGTGGGGGATGAAGACAGGATGGTGATAGGTTGGGAGGACAATGAGTGGAGACAAGTGTGAGGGAGCGAATAGTGGAGGGGGGAGCGGGAGATGCGACAGACAGAGGAGAGAGATGGAGTGGTGGACAGATGGCACTGGGAGGATGGAGCGGTAATCAAGAGTGGTAAGTGGTCTACTCGAAGGGGGGGAGAGTGGTAAGCAGTAAACGTCGAGGGAGGGGGCGAGTCCGAGTTCACGATGAGGCACCATGACAATTGGAGGCCTGCATTCAAAAACCACCAACTCGGACCCCCCCTGTTAAAGGTAGAATGTCGAGGGGGGTCCGATATGGGCCCTGTGTCATAGATCTAAGCACGCAGATCTCGGCCTCCCATACCCACACGCTACTTAGCATGACACGCCTGCGCACACAAAACTTAGGATAAGTGGGTTTTTAGACCATTTCTTCGCACTTGCCACCCAAGGGCCAAATCTAGTGGGGAAGAAACCCCATACCATAATATGTGATAACAAATTATCTTTGACATTAATTATCAATCACATTAAGATGGGGCCAACCTATACCCTTTACATTTACAATTAGGGTTACAAGTAGGCCCGACTCTTGAAAAATATAGCAAGGGATATTATACACCCACTAATGCTCATCCACTAGGGGCACATTCATAGGGATGTCCATATCTCTAGCCTAGTGCATTACACAGAAGAACCACTTCTTCACTGATGCTCAACCACTAGGATCATGTTCACCTATGCTCATCCACATGCATGTCCACTCAACAGATCTTCTTTCCCACTGAATTACACAGGAGAGTCATCTGGAGTTTCTCATCAACTCCCTGCTCAGAGGAGGCTAATATATCATCTTCATTTATGTTATCATGATGATGCACCCAACACTTTGGGATTTCACATGTTCACCTTGTGCTCAGCCACAGGAAATTCCAACTCCGCAGATATCTTTTCTCACTGCGTTACACAAGAGAATCATCTGGATTTCTTATCAACTCTCTATAAGGAGGAGGCCATCTCTACGTTCCATCTCTATCTCAAATAGGAACCACACACCCCTATCATGGGCTCTCTATCAGGTTTGTGTCCTGAAGAATGTCTCACATATCTACAATAATCAACACTCCCTCTCAGCTAGGGAGGCATTCTTCATCATGCCAAGTCTCACACTGATGTACTTCAAACTTTGTCTTGGATTTAGTCATCAACACTCCCTCTCAACTAGGGAGTTATTCTTCATGAAGTTAATTTGGTGAATATGTCTGCAATCTGCTCATGTGTAGGAAGGTAATGCATGTGTACTATTTTCCTCTGCATCATATCTCTGATATAATGATATTTCCTCTAAACGTGTTTCGATCCATTAGGAAACATTGGGTTCTCAAAGAGATTTACACACAACTCTTGTTATCATCATAGAATCTGTCTCATGATCAAGTGAATCTGTCTCATGATCAAGTAAATCTGTCAGAAGCTTGTGAAGCCACATTTCTTCGCACACTCAATACTATATACTCTAATTTTGTGGTACTCAAGACCATAGAGTTTTGTTTCCTCCTACATTAGGAAACCATGGAAAACTTCACAGTAAGACAACAACTGGATGTGCTCCTCCAGTCCATTATGCTCTTTTCTCAATCTTTATAGGCATATCCTTGAAAACTTAGTTTCACACTTGGAGGCATATCTCATACCATATCAAAATATGCCTCATGTATATCTCAATACATGCTTTACTATTCTCTAGTGAGGTTGTCTCGACTGGCTCATGGATTGGATAAGCATATTCATGATCAAATACTTCATCGGCTACCAATAGACAATGCATATTCCTTGAGTGGAGGCACTTCCCCCTTCAAGGTAAAAATCAACTTCGATATTCCTATATTTGAAGGTCAGGTAGACACAAATGTTGTAGACAAGTGGTTGAATTTGATAGAAGGGTATTTTTTATTCCATAACTTTTCAAATAGAAAAAATATTACTTTTTCACTCCTCAAAGTCATTCCCCATGTCAAATATTGGTCGAAACTTTTTATGAGCAAAAGGAAACAGAGGAACACTCATTATTTATAGTCATGGCCACCTCTGAATCCTTCAAGGATACTATTAAGTAACAATACTACCCTGTCGGAAGTTATGAAGACTTTTATACCAAACGGACCACACTGCAGAAAGAAAGAGACCAAGCAGTGCCAGATTTCACAAATATCGTCCATAACTTGCACACCAAGATGGGTATCAAAGATTCAGAGTGACATCTGATGCTCAAGTATAGCGATGCTATGCATAGATACATCCAGAACAAAATGGAATTTCTAGACATCTCTTCCTTGGGCACGATCTACCGATATGCTGCCAAAATCTAGCAGAAGATCAAATAAAAGACGTGGCAATTTGGGCCTAGGGACCCCTCACAACAAAATCTAGGAAAGGGAAGCCCCAACCTAGAAAACAAAGGATAGATAAAAGATGGAAAATATTAGGAAAACCAATCCAAGCCGTAAGCAAAGAAGGAAACTGGAAAGACAAAGAAAGATATCGGAAAGTGGTGTGAATTCCATAAGATCCCTTGGCATAACACTGTTGACTTATGCTCAAAGAATTCGATCATGGGAAAAGTGGAAGCCTTTCAATCAAATGCAGGTTATGACTCTGAGTCAAAACCAAAAAGTGGAAGACGGATCATTGACGCAGAACCCAATTCAACCATTGCTACCACCAATCTCTAGCCTGGTGAACCAGACGAACCAGAAGAAGAAGAGCACCTCTTCCATCCAAAAATGTGGGTAAAAGGCACCCCACTGCACTTCATCGTTGATAGCGGTATCTAGAAGAATCGAATCTCAGCAGAGGTCATCAAGCGACTGACCCTACCGACATCATCGCACCCACAACCCTACACCATTGGAGGAAATGATCTCCGCATCAACCAACAGTGCCTACTATCGTATGACATCAAGCCCTTCAAAGACGAGGTATTGTGTGATTCTTCTCATCTCGAAGTTTGTAATGTTATTTTGGTCCAACCTTATTTATGAAAACGTCATGTTGTATATGATTCTAGGCCTCATAGTGTTATTATTACTTTGAACAATAAATTGTACAGGATACACAAGGCAGTCCCTCCTAGTAATATTATTAATTTGAACAGTAAATTGTAAAGGATACCCGAGGTAGTCCCTCCTAGTGTTATTTCCCTGATCTTTGCCAAGCAATGGAGGAAGGTCATCTCTCAGACCAGGAATTTTGTCTTCTTCATGATTCTATCTCAGAGTGAGAAAAATATCGCAGCCACATCCATGGCCTTCATGAACAATCTCTTCACACAATAGAATCAAGTGGATAAGGTCGTGGAACAATACTCATATATATTCTCTTTTCCTACCGAGGCACTCCTGCACTTCCAAGTCAATCATCCCATCGAGATGACCCCAGGCGCACCGCTACCGAATGGGCCAGTCTACTACCGCTGTCTATTAGAAAATGAGGAGATCAAGAGGAAGATCGAAGAAATGCTCCATAAGGGGCACATCCATCCCATCTCATCACCTTGTGGTAGCCCAATCGTGCTAGTGCAGAAGAAAGACAGAACCTGGTGACTCTGCATTGATTACCGGGCCCTGAATAAAACCATATTCTGAAACCGGTACCGGATTCCCCAAATCAACAACCTCCTTGATCAGCTCATCGAGGCCAAATACTTTAATAATATTGATCTAAATTCTGGCTACCACCATGTCCCAATATAACAGACATATGTATGGAAGACTTCCTTCAAGTCAAAAGAAGGTCTTTTTGAATGGTTGGTCATGCCCTTTGGTTTGAAAAATGCTCCAACAACTTTTATGAGGATGATGGATGATATCCTATGACCTTTCACCAATACTTTTGTAGTGGTGTATATGTATTACATCCTCATATACAACAAGACTTGGGCGAAACACTTGCAACGTATTCAACAGGTTCTTCACACCCTGTGGTAGCACAAACTATATTCAAACTTGGAAAAATTCTCCTTCGGTATGGACAGGGTCCATTACTTAGGCTACATAATTGATAAAAATGGTGTGCATGTGGATCCAACTAATATCCAGGTCATTTGTGATTTTCCATCCCCAACCACACTCACTGAACTTTGGAGCTTCTTGGGCCTTTCCAATTTCTATTGTAGGTTCGTGTTGGGATTCTCTCATATCGCATGGGCCCTCGGCCAAGTAACCAGGGGTGGGAGTAAGGAAACATTTGTGTGGGGCGTGTCCCAATAACAAGCCTTTGATGAATTGAAGAAGTGTTTTTCCTCATCCCTGGTACATTCATTATCATACCTGTAACATCCCTTTGAGATCGACACAGATGCTTCAGACTATGTTGTGGGCTCCGTTCTCACTCAACATGGCCACCCCATGGCATACCATAGTGAAAAAGTATCAGATGTTTTTTGTAAGTAACCTACTTATGACAAAGAAATGTACTCCATTGTGCAAGCATGCCACCAATGGAGACATTACATTCTTGGGAAGGAAACAATCATCCACACTGATCACAAGCCACTATTGTTCATACAGACCCAAAGAAAATTGCAGAATGACCTCCATCATAAGTGGTCAACATACTTACAACAGTTCCACTTCAACATCAAGTATAAAATAGTAAGTACCAAGTGAGTTGATGACTTCCTTAGCCGACCTCCAATCGTTACACTCACTAGGGTGCTAGACTCTTGTGGTCATGAGACTTTCGAATGGCCCCACCTCTATGAGATAGACCCTGACTTATCCACCACCTAAAAAATGTTGGGAGCCAACTCAGTGGTCACTAATTTCCATCTTCAGGATGGGTTGTTGTGACATCTTGTAATGTCCCCACTTTGGGACACCATCACAGGGCAGAGATTTATGATGACTAGAGTAGCCAAATGGGTGCTAGAGCGAGTACATGGGTATTTGAGAGGCATTGTGGGGTCCATCTTGCATTGATGATCATATTCCATCATTATAAGCCATTCCGCATAGGTTGGCTTTGGTTTCGTTGCATTCCGACGATTTCCATGATTTTGACTATTTTGAGCTATAAGTCAATGGAATTCACTAAAGAGGTCATTTTGGGCACATTACTTGGAGAAACCTCTCAGTGTAATAGTTCACTGGAATCAGGAGGAGAAACACTACAGGATGGGATGTCTAGAAGTGACTTTCAGTGGCCAGGGAAGCCACAAGGAGAGATAAGGAGCTTTTCAAAGGTAAAAAGGTTAATTAATCAGTTAAAGTGATTTAATTAATTAATTAAATATTAATAAAATGAAAGTCACTTTGGAGGGGACAAGGTGAGCCAAAAATTATAAAGGAAAGGCAAGGGCCTCTTCTTATTCATTCATGTATGATCTTATTTTGATTTCTGGCTTCTAGCTAGTGAGCCCAATATTGGGGGTTTTGAGGGTTTTGACA
>JZKD02S1650823.1:25506-60381 GCA_000966675.3 Picea glauca
GGGTTTTGAGGGTTTTGACATAACAAACCCTAGAGGACGATTCGGTGGTGAAAGATTCCACCTATATTGTCCCAAGATTGGTCTTGGAGATGCAATACTCTCCCACACCATTCTAGTTCCAGATCTACTCAGTTGTAGGAGGATTCTACATTAGTTTCATGTGCAGATAGAGAGAGGGCACAGGAGTTGAGGGATTCCAGCAAGATGGGTGCACCATATTTGGAGAGAGATTCGTTGTAGGAGATTGGCAGGGCCGTTGAGGATTCTATCACTTGGGTTTTCATTGCAAGGCCCTGGACATTAGATCTAGTGCTTTCTGAGATAGTTTTATGTCTCAGATTATTTATTGAGCAGTGGGGCGAATTGAAGAGAAGGAGGGCGTTTTTGAGGTTCAGATCTAGTCTGTTTGGAGGGGTTACACTTCAGATATGACCCTGAGACTTTACCTAGTGACTTGCAGTGTCCCGATCTATATTTTTGGAGAGTTTCAGAGCATTTGGAGGCCTCCTTCAGCAGGGACGAATTATCTAGGGTTTCAGTCATCTAGTGGGGTGCACCATTAAGTGGGGGATTTCAGATCTATAGAGATTGAGAGGGATCTTGGAGATTCGGTCACCCGGGTTGTTCTTACCATCATCCGATCTATCAGTTGGCTTATTTATTAGGGTGATTGGACACTTTTAGTAGCAGGGCCGAGTTATTAAGGGTTTTAGCCTTCTATTGGAGCATGGCATTCTTCAGCTGGAGAGTTTGGCATTCATATCTTCTTGTATTGATATCCATTTCTTATTCAGCCTTTGGAGGCATCTTTTGTATTAGAGGGAGAATTTTTTAGCAGCTCTTATCTATTGTCTATCTTCTTGTCCATCTATTGAGCATTCTAGATCGACATCTTCATTGTAGCAAGTTTCTCTATTTTATGAATAAAGAAGAATTGAGATGTTTTGGATTGTCTATCTTATTGCATATGGTTGAGGTATGTTTCATGGCTATCTCTTTCTGTTATTTGCTGCATACACACATATAAACACATCTAAAAGGTAGACTAGCAAAGTGTTTGACGAAATACCTCACTCAGAAAAAGTTTTAAAAAGACACCAAAACAATGATGATCCTTGCATAATGGCTTGGGATCATTACACATCTGGGCCATATCTGCATTCCATCAAACGAGCATGCAAATATGATTTTTCAAGCTCACTACAGTCAGGTGGTTGGACACTTTAGCATTGAAACGATAGTAGCAGTTATGCAAAAACATTTCTACTGGCCGAAACTTCGACAGGATGTCGGCAAGTATATGAGGTCCTGCACTGCCTACGATATTCCCAAACCAACCACTAAGAAATAGGACATGTACACCCCTCTTCCTACTCCTAACAATCTATGTGAATCCATCTCAATGGACTACATGTTGGGCCTCTCATCCACCAAGAGGGGAAATGGATGTGTTTTTGTGGTCGTTGATTACTTTTCTAAGATGGTGATTCTAACCGCCTGCAAGAAGAACATCACACTAGAACCCATTGCCAAGATCTTTTTTGAACGAGTATGGGTGCATGTTGGGATCCCACAAACCATTATCTCATACCATGACAGTCGGTTCCTCAGCTCATTCTGATCGAGCCTCTGGTCACTGTTGGATACCAAGCTCACCAATTCCACTACCTTCCACCCCCAGATAGATGGCCAAACTAAGGTCGTCAATCAGATGGTCGTACATATCATGTGCATGTACAATTCTAAAAACCCATGCACATGGGATGATATTATTCCCTGTGTCCAGCGTCGCTACAATCAAGCCCTGCATAACTCAACTAGCCACATCCCCTTCCAGGTGGGGTTGGGATTCCAACCATTGGGCCCCATGGATGTTGCACTACCCCTGGTGACCACCTCGTTCGAATCATCCCCTGCTCCACCAGAAGTTGACAAATCCACCTGGTTCATTGAGAGGATCCAACACATCCACCAACAAGTTCATCGTATTCTACACAAGTCTAATGCCAAGTAGAAATAATGCCATGATCAATATCAGGTGAAACATAAGTTTTAGGTGGGTGACAAAGTTTGGTTGCATTTGCAGAAAGAACACCTTACAGGGGCCCATAGGAATATTTTCCCACTTCGTTGTGGGTCGTACACAATCACTAAGGTTGTGGGTGACAATGATTTTGAGCTCAACATTCCCCCCTTCCTTGGTCTTCATCCAGTCTTCAACGTGGCTCTCCTTTGGCCATATTTTCCACCATTATTAGACACGTCAAAGATGGCATAGCAATTGACACCAACAGAGCCCAACCCTGACTACATGAAATAGGTATCCAGTGATTGTATTATGGACACATAGTTCAATGACACTCAACAACAAAGGATACAACTTTATCAAGTCATCAAAGTAGGGAAACTACTACACCAAGGAAAGTGGCTCACTCGAGGCCAAATTCAGCAGAAATTTCCACATCTGATGGGGGAAATCAACACAATGGAGACCATTTCTTCCTAAGGATGAAGGATTTATCTAGGTGGATATCATTGGCCACCCACCTATTCCACTGGCTTGAAAAATAGTTTTCCACCTTGGCATTTTTCGGGTTCCAAATTTTTGGGGCCATTTTGAGGCCCTAAACAACGTTTTTTGGGGATTTGGGGCCAAGGTGACTATCGAAGGCACTGACCTGGGCCAGTAAAACAATTTTCTTCTTGGTTATACCTTTCCAATGGGCTATTGTGTGCCTAAAATAGATATTGTATGGAAAATTTACGACCTTGGGATGTTGATGTACTAACCTACCCAAACAGGGCCCACGTGACTTTTGGCGCTTCATCTCCTAGGGTTAGGATTTTGGATGTCTAGGTTTTTTTACATTTCTGTTTATTGCAAAAGGACTTCAGATCCTCATTGTAACCATCTTTTTGTGAATGAGTGTAGCCGTCACATCTCTTCTTAGAGATAAGCTACCACCATTCCAACAAGCTTGTTTTCTGTTGCATTTTATAGTTTTAGCTTATTTCCTTATTGAATAGAAAACCAATTTTATTGTATCTCTATTATTTTGTGTTAAAAATATTTTAATAATATATATTCATCTTGTTCTTCTCAGAAAATCCAGATCATGTCACCAACACTTGTAATAACATAGGTTTGGATCAACAACAATCTTGTTAAAACCCAAATTCATCAAGAGTCCATTCCTCTGATATAGTTTCCAACTCATGGATGATAGTATGGATGGAAGTTTATCAGGCTTACTGGATCAAGTGTATTATCATAGACAACTCCCTCTGTTTGTGAGAATCCTTTGTCTTTGTATTTCTTGAAACTTCCATTGGTTTCATGCTTTCTCTTATAGATCCACTTGGAAGTTACCACAGACTTCTCTTCTCGTATCTAATAATATCTTATACATCATTCTTTAGGAAACAATGGTGTTATTTTGTTATGGCATCTTTCCATATATGTTTCTCTTGTTTTTTCTTCAATGGAGTGGCTCATGACTAAATGATAGCTTTGAAAAAATCTTTTACTTTCTCAAGGTGTCCCTTGAGGGACTTGTATATTTCTATGTCTACTAGAAGAGTTTTTTTCGACCCTGGGCATGCCTTTTATGCCTCATTGTAATATCTCTAGTCATATCAACTGGAGTAGATGAATTTGCTGGAATATTGTTTTTCTTCATCTAAATTGTTGAGGATATTAACTCTTTCTTCTTTTTATTTTGTTTTTGACTCCCTTCGAGTCAAGCAACTCTCCTTAGTCTGAAGGAAAGAAATCTTCATTTATTGCTTTGCTATATATTTTAATGTCTTTTTTTCGAGTATAATAATCAATCAAATAAGATTTGGACTCTCGTACCAAGGACAATGGTCCAAGGCTTTGAGGGCTACCATACTAGGGATTGCACTCAACTAGAAAATTAGAGATCAATTGATTTACTTGGGTTTGTAGTCATGTTTAGTTTAGAGGAAGTACTTCTCCTCTCCCTTATATTCATTCTTTTGAGGTGGATCTGGATCAATGTTAGTGGTAGATGCATATTTTCTTCCCTTCTTCTTGGCTGGACAATTTCTTGCATAGTGCCCATATTTGTCACATCTGAAGCACTGAATTTCTAAAAAATATCTTCTCTGATTACAAATTGGGTTTGATAAAGACTTTTCATCTTTTAATGTTTGTCTTAATTTTCTTTTGAATCTTCCTCCTTTCTTTGTATGAAGTGCACAAGCATGATTTTCTTCTAGGGAGTCTTCTACTCCTCTATTTCTAAGTCTAAGTTCTTCTTGAGTACAATCTATCCCTAGATAATCAAAGGTTGGTAGACTTTCGCTTCCAATGATACTTTGAAGAAAAGGATCCCAATGTTTTGGAAGGTTTTTGAGAGTGGATAAGACAATTTCTCTATTAGACATGTTTCTCCAAAGACTTCTAGTTGTGATTTAATCTTTGATAGCTTCATAAAGAAGATATCAATTGTGTCACCTTTCATCATCTTGGTACTTTGAAGTTGGCTCTTCAAGGTAATAGCTCTGAGGGTGTTGTCACTTTCAAATTTTTTATTTAATTCTTCATACATTTCATAAGTTGTCTTTAGGTTGGAAATACAAGCTAAGAGATGATCTCTTACTGAGTAAATGATTAATTTTCCTGCTTTGACATCTTGTTCCTTTCTTATCTTCTTCTCTTCATCACTAGTTGTGGCTAGTAAAGTTTTAGTTACCACATCCAAAAGGTCATCTTCTTCAAGGGTGACACGAAGCCTTTATTTCTAGGAGCTGAAGTTACTTGATCCATCAAGCCTATCTTCTACTAAGGTTATGTTATTCATTTTTTTGGATTCTTCAAACTCTCACCAACTAGATTTGGAAAACCTAATGATTAGGTTGGATTAGTAACCCTGGATTTTTGGGGGGCTTATGAATGCCAACAATCAACTTTGAGAGTGTCACAAGAATTCTTGTTGAATTGAAAAGGTTTCTTAAATAAGTTGCATAGATCCTAAGCATGGATGATTTTAGGGGCTAATATTCGCTCATGGGCTAATTTTCTATGGTTTTTCCAAAAATGAGATTCGCTATTTTAAAAATGATTCACCTAATTTCTATAGGATAAAATTATTTTACCTTAAAAATCGCCAAAATTTTATAAAAACTATATAAAATCCTTAGAAATTTGAATATTTTTACAAAATTATTGCCAAACATTTATAGTTGGAATATGAAGGATTAGTAAGATTCGCCAAGATTTATACATTTTAAAACAAATTTCCATCCTTAAAATCATCCTAGATCCTAAGATCAGGATTTTGCAGAAAATCTCGGCACCCTAGAAACCCTAGGGCCAAAATCTCAAAATCCTCAGAATTTTATTTTGAAGGTCTCTAGAGATGCATTGAGGAGGGACATACATCTTGGTCCAATTTTTAGCTCCAACATATACTTATAAAGGAGGGAAAGGGATGATCAAATTAGGGTCATATGCATTTCTACAGAAACGTTAGAGGTCGTACGTAACTGCAGAAGGAGGAAGGTTTATCCTTTTTAATGCTTGTGCAGGGGTTCTTCAAGACCTATGGTCTGATTCCATGTTGATTTTTCAATAATCAAGGTTAATCATGAATTTCATTCCATTTTTATCATTTATCTTAACCATAACCAATAATGTTGTAGGAACCAAGATCACAAGAAGAAACACCATGCACAAGTACACAAGAAGTATCATGGGAAACCCCTCTCAATAAGGGAAGAAAACCCAACCAATCCTTTTCTATATTCTTCAAGAGTAATACCTTCACCACCATGAAAAACTAGCACACAAAAGGGTGCTCACAAACCCTAGAAGACTAGTGCCCAAGAGAGGTGTGCACTTTTCCGAAGAAGATGTACTTGCTGAAATTTCCAAACTCACACAAAAGATATGATTCCTCAATGGAAAATTTACCTTTACTTATACTATACTGAACCTGTCAATAGAAGTGTCTATTGGCATAAAAGGGTCGACCTCTTTATCTCAAAATATAATTGATATTAACCAGATTAATTATCTTTTACATTAATTTATCAATCACATTAAGATGGGGCCGACTTGTACCCTTTACATTTACAATTTGGGTTACAGGCAAGTCTGAATATTGAACAATATAACAAGGGATATTATACACCCACTAGTACTCATCCACTAGGGTCACATCCATAGGGATTTCCATATCTTTGGCTCACTGCATTACATAGAAGAACCACTTCTTCACTAGTTCTCAACCACTAGGATCACGTTCACCTGTGCTCGTCCACAGGCACGTCCACTCAACATATATTCTTTCTCAATGCATTACATAGGATATTCATTTGGATTTTCTCATCAGCTATCTGGTCAGAGGAGGCTAATACATCATCTTCATTTCTTTTCTCATGATGATGAACCCATCACTTTGGGATTTCACATGTTCACCTTGTGCTCAACAACATGCACATCCAACTCTGTAGGTCTCTTTTATCATTGCGTTACATAGGAGAATCATCTGGAGTTCTTCTCAACTCTCTGTAAGGAGGAGGCCATCTCTACATTCCATCTCTATCTTAGATAGGAACCACACACCTCTCTGAGGGGCTCTCTCTCAGGTTTGTGTCCTGGATAATGTCTTACATAGTTGCACTCATCAACATTACTAAATAGAATAATTGTTATTTGGAGGAATTGTTGTAGGAATACAAGAAAATTGTTTCATGAGCCTTAAAAGTATTACCTTGTCTAAGAAATACAATTGTTTCCTAACTCCTCATTTCCAAATATTAGGCTATATAGATAGTCTATCCTAGAAACTGATGAAGTGAAGAAACAATTATAGCAACTTCAAGATTAGGGAGGAATTTAACCAACCATATCATCTTGTCAATCATAGTGACAAAGGAGGATGGGATTTCGTGAATGTGTATCGACTATATAACGACTTGAACAATATCACCCTCAAGAATTAATGCCCTCTACCTAAGATCAATGAATTGTTAGATCATTTGTAGCATGTCAAGTACTCCACCAAGTTCGATCTCAAATCAAGATACCAATAGGTATGAATTATATAATAAGGCACCTAGAAGACCTCCTTTAAGAAAATCCAAGGTCTATATGAATGGTTGGTAATTCCTTTTGGTTTATGTAATGCACCAACTAAATTTATGTATTTTATGAATATCATATTGCATCCCTTTTTAAATTTATTTGTGATAGCTTACATAGATGATATATTGTTTTATATCTCTACCTGGAAAGAGAATATCTCAAATCTCATGTAGGTTTTAGAGACTCTAAAAAGGAATCAATTGGTGTCTAACTTCAATAAATGTGAGACTGAGTTTTCTCAGAATTCATTAGTGTATTTTGGGTATGTTATTTGTGGAGAGGAACTCAAGATAGATCATGAAAATATGGAGTCCATTATCAATTGTGAAATTCCTACTAATGTCATTGATTTTAGATCTTTTTGGGGAGTATTGAAGTACCTAAGGATATTTATAGAATCCCTTTTTGTTGTAGGTGCACCACTTTATGCCATAACAACTAGTGGTAAGAGTTTAAGAATCAGTAAAAATATTTTGATGAGACAAAATCAAAGATTAGTAAATCACCATTTCTTTCATTTACCAACTCACATAAGCATCTGGAAGTGGATATGACTGCAAGGGGATATGGTATGGGAGAAACCTTGATGCAAGGAGGTAAGATAGTATGATATCATTCTGAAATATTTCATGGAAAAGTCCTAAACTACCCTGCATATGATAAGGAATTTTACACCTTGGTCAAGCTGTTAAAAGTGGAAGAATTATATGCAGGGGTGATTTTAAGAAACCCCTCTAAATTTATATGTATAATAAATGGGTGAATACCCATGATACATAGGGAAACCTGAAGGCTATTTTATAAATAATATAATATGTATATATAATTTTTTGGCGAATCTTTTAGTCAATTATATAATCTTGTAAAAAAATGGCAAATATTTCACTGTATTATAAACTCTTGTAAAATCTTGGCAAATCTTTCACTGAATTATAAAACCTTATAAAGTATTGGTGAATTTTTTGATAAAGTATAAAACCATATATAATAATATGAAAATGTATTCATTAAACTGTAATATACTCGTTTTACATATTTGGAAAAAGAAACATGATTTTTTCCATCCTCTAGACAATGTTGCAAGCATTAGCGGTTATGTTTGTCAAGGTCCTCATTGTACACTCTTGCATATCCCTCTATCATCTTTGATGATATATCAATGAGAGATTAAGTCATAGATTGAAATTCTACCTCACTAATGGCTAGCCTGAAAATTTTAAAAGGGTCAGTGGGTGTCCCTTGATGCTTTTACGTAGATGAGTTCTGCACCAATAGGTGCTACCTTGCACCAGCAAGCAATGGGTGCATGGAGAGGAATTTGATAGGAATAAAAGGGAAAACGGAAATATTGGATCCCAATCTTTTACACTAACAATCATGCAATTCAAGCATATGGGATATTTCCATGGTCAACAATAGAAGAGTTGTAACCATTTTAGAGTTTTAACCATTAAGTTGACTAGCAAACTTGAGGAGGTTAAGGAAATCTTATCCATAGACGAGGATCTCCTACCTGTTCTAAACCAGGAAAGTAGCATGATTAATTTTTTACTAATAATTTGTTGTACTCAATTTAAAAACATTTTATTTGTTGTGTTCCTTGGTGGGTTTCACATATAATGCCAATGCCAATACTCTTTGATAATGAGCATGACATTTGATGCCGATGGCATTGTCCTCTATGTGTCTTCTCTTTCTTTCTTCCCTTTAAAAATAAATAAATTTGTATAGGTTTTTGTGCCTTTTCATTATCATTGTTATAGCCTATATCTCTGAGTGAGAGAGCCCATTGTCAATGCCATTGCTATATCTATGCGTGAGAGAGCATTGCCAATGTTGTTGCTATATATGTGTGTCATAGAGAGACAAAGAGAATGGATTTTGGTTCAAAACCTGTTGGAGGGAGCAATAGGCTGAAGCATAGTCCAAAATGAATATGCATGAATTATAAGGACAAAAGTTAAAATTGTCTAGTGGTCATGTGCCAGACTGACCTACAAGCACACTGTTTATAAATCCCAAGTGTTTCCCATGACTTAATCCTATTTGAAAAATGTCAAATCACCAACCTTCATTGTTTGATTAAACAATTAAAGACTCAATGCTCAATAAATGAAGGTTAATTAATAACCTTCCTATTACAAACAAGAACTACTTGGTGACAAACCCTGTATAAAATTTAAATATCCATTACAACACATTACAATAGAGAAATTTCTTTTTAAAAAGGAATCTGGTTACATGGATATGTATACATCCAACCTGAAATTTTGAACACATAGAATAGAGAGAATGAAAAATAGGAATATATAAGATAAGGTTTAACTTAGAAACATAAGTACATGTATCTTCTTAAAGAAGGAACAAAAAACATTGAGCTGATGTATATAAGTTCCAGAACAAGCAATTCTCTCTCGGATCTATCAAACATGTGCATAAATCGACACATAACATATGATACCAATAGATAGGTCTAACTTGTAAGGCAGGATGCATGGTGTCAGGTAGTTTCATGAGTACACAATTTACATTGAGTTAGGATCTCTAGGGGCTCTTCCTTCTTGCAAAGGGCCATGCTTTGAGATCACCTTACTATTACTTGGAGAGACTTCCTAGTGAATCAATCTCATTATCCAAACTTAAAGAACCATGTTTTCCATCGCTTGATAGTTAATACTCTTTAGTTACCTCCAACATCATCTTATCTTAAAACCCTAATATTCACTTAGATCTTTGCAGTGACCCCATATCCCTTCCTAAGGCACTGGTCTATCTTCTTCTCCAATCACAAAAAAAACAAAATTTGTCTTTTCCCCCTTTTGTTTTTTTTGTTTCTTAGCAATCTAGGGTTTGACTACATTTTTATCTTTAATCTAGATTGACTTGGATCTAAATACTCATTCATTGGTATATTTTATAAATGCTTGGATATCACCAGCTATCTTGTTCTTCATAGAATGTTTTTATTGTTGGCATTTACAAAGGGTTTTAGATCTAGCTTCATTTCCTATTACTTTGGATCTAACCCTAATATCATTAAGTTTCCTTTGAATATGATTATTGTTGTGTTTGCCTCGATGGAATGATTTGAACATGTGATATAGTTCTTGACTAGATCATTCATCACCTAATTCTTCCAAAGTTGATGCATCATCTTGGTATATATGTGTTCACATCTAGTGAAACAATTAAGAAATAAGTGCAACACTTGGTCTCTAGTTAGTCTTTATTTATTTCCTTCTCTGGTTCATAACTCTGAATACATTCCTAGCTTGGTTCATCATAGCATTTACAACATTGCACTACTTTATTGTTCTACATTGTTTCTAATAATGGACTAATTCTAAAGGAGTCCCAACATCCTCATCAAACATCAAAATCATCATTTCGTTTGGGTCACTGTTCAAGGGGTTTTGTTCACTACAGAAACCAAAGTTCATAATTTGGGTAACGATATAATGTTTGTCCTTACATCGTTTTGATGTGTTTCTTCTCTAAACATTCCATAAGAAACAATCAGTGCAATAAAAGGTCCAATGACCTCACTTAGAGAGAAAAATGTCACCTTTTTTATAATTGTTGTTTTGAGGGTTATACATTGTCTAACACTACAGAATTTTGGTTTCATTTAAATGATAATGGTATGTGTTTAAGTATGTGGTAAATATTGCTACCTTCTTGCACCTTGTGGACAATTTATTCCTCCATTTTGTGATCATTAGTTGTGACTTTCCTTTGACTATATGTTATGGTGCAAACACACATTAAATACCATCTTAATTCTCTGGGTTAAAGAACACTAAATGTTGTCATTATATGTGGATAAATAACCAATGATATTTCATGGTGTTGAGCACACAAATTGAATGACAAACACATAGGACTTGTCTTTGATTTTAATCTAAACTTGATAATGCTTTTGGTCACTAGTACATTGACTTAACCGTTGTCCTTTCACAACATTTTCTCTTTCTGTCGCATGTGGTATTAAACTCATAATAAAAGTCATTGTTGTGAAGTGGTTTAACATTGCAATCTGATCATGCTCTATCTGTTGTTTTGATTACACAGTCTGGAAACTTGTATTACAACAAAACTTGTTGGGAATATATATGTGGTTTAAGTGCTCTTTACTGTCTCATATACATAGATATGACATCCTCATTTGGTTGACAATATTCATTGGATTAATTCAACTTTGTTGTCCTTGTGGCTTTAATACAACACTACATATATTATTTTTTATTGCAAGGTCATTGGGATAAAATATTTGAATGTTGATAGTAATGCTTGGTACAAAGCTGCTTCCTTTTCATTGATCAAAGTAAATCCCGGTTTGATAAGAGCACTACAATCTTCTCTCGTTGCAACTTTGTTGGTCAACTTTAGCATATGAATCTTGAGATCAAAATGGTTCTAAATGATGATGAATGATATGTGGTGAATGATACATTTCTTGGGCACTCATGTTATATTAATTTGAAGAAACACACACATTCCATGTTCCAATCCCTCTTTAATGGGCAATTGTTTTCTAAGTTACCTATCCCTTAAGATCATTTTCAATTGATACTTTTACATTTTCTTCTCTCATACTTTGATGTGTATCACTCTTAAGAGAGGATAGTGTCGATCTTGCTAAACTCTAACTTAAACCAAGTCTTGAAGCTTCCCCTTCCAAATACAACGAAGGGTCATCTTATTTAATAAAGATGGCCCTTTTACATTGAGTAACCACACATCAAATATCTAATGGGAATTGTTCAAAGAAGATGGAATCATACAATAATTGACTAACTCCTAAGTATCCCAAAGTAGGGAGGTTAAGGCAGGGCACAAACATAAACTCAGTCAATATTTGCTCTTATTCCTATATGAGAGCTTGATAATAAAATACGAATATCTTATATAATCTGACCAACTAGTTTGGACTATGTTAGTTCTATTACTACATTTTCCTATAGACCAATCCTAAAATGTGTGGTTGTACCACTAGAAAATTATTGAACTTAAATGGCTAAAGCTTTCTCATGTTGCTCCCTCTTGTGGCACATGGCCACTCACTTTAAAGGCTGTGATGAACCCTTACTATGGGAATGAATGAAGATAAAAATATTCTACATGCAACTCAAAATGCTATTACAATTTAAATGGTTCAAGAGATGCCAACTCAATCTGTGGATTGAATTGTAACCGAGCTCGTTCTATGGATTAGTTATTTGGTCTTACAATGGTTTATAACATATATTCATTCTCTTTGGTTGATGGTGTAATACATTGATACTTATATCTTCAAAAATTAATAGCTTAACTATACATTGTAAATATAACAACTTAAAGATATATTGCAAAAAATAACAGACTAACAAAGAAATTTGTAGATATCAACATATCAAATAATCAGACATAAACCATAAAAGGTTTTGTAAGTTTAAGGACAAGTTTCCATTTTTTTCTCTGGCTACTTAATGGTTACAACTCTTCTATTGTTGGCTATGGAAATATCCCATATTCTTGAATTGCATGATTGTTAGTGTAAATGATTGGGATATAATAGTTTTGTTTGCCCTTTTATTCCTATCAAATTCCTCTCCATGCACCCATTTCTTGCTGGTGCAAGGTAGCACCTATTGGTGCATAACTCAGCTACGTAAAAGCATCAGAGGACATCCACTGACCCTTTTAAGATTTTCAGTCTAGCCATCGATTTTGATTATATATCAACAAGAGATTAAGTCACAGACTAGACTCACATGTTATTCTGCCTATTATAGCTAGTCATCCATATATGCAATTGTGTGTGTTCTTCTGCTAGTATGATGAGTATTCGTCATCCATTTACTTCTTGATAAAACTTTATGAACAAGTATAGTTGAAAACCTTTTATGTTTGAGTGTATCCATGTTTGTTTTGAGTGAATGAAATCATATCAAGTCATCCAATTCGATCCAATTTATACCCTTTATTGAGCATTTGAGTTAGTTACCGAGCTCTCTCAATTCACAGCCTAGAGAGACTTTTGGAGTTTAACAAACTCTTAGATATACCTCATGTAACAATTCCATTGTGTATTTCTTTGATGCTTCCACGGTATGTGTTATTATGCATACCTGATGTAATTACAATGGTAGGAATGGAATTTTTCTAAGAAATGGTTCTAGAAGGCTAGAAACAATTTGGAGCACTTAATTCTACCAACAACATTATTAGAATGGATATCCTAACAAAGCCTTGGAACTCTTCAACAAGTGGAGTGCATTGAGCCTGATTTCATACCGACCTTGCTTGTATCAATTGAATGGTGTCAATGAGTAATTATGGACCCTTGCTTGAGCTAGCATTGATTAATGTGCACGACGGAGGGCCAATTTGGACAACTGATCAACTTCTTCAAATGGTTGTAACACAAGAAATGAGTTGTGTTTATTTAGAGGAAAGAAAATGCAATTCCAAAGTCCTCTTACTGAATTTTTAATGTAAGTGGCTTGGATGCTTTGGTTCTTTCTCACAGTGTTTCTTGGGAAATATATATATGAAAGAGTTAAAAAATTATTTGCATGTGGGAGGAGGAACATATGAGAATGCTACGATGGGACGATAAATTTATAGTTCAGTGTGACTATGGGAAAAAATTGGCTGAAAGATAACAAACTGCTAACTTCAAAAGTATAGTAGCTTTTAGCCTCAAAGTCCACATTTTCTCATCTTGTAGTCACTAGAAAGGTCTTCTAGAGGAAAAAATATCTGGGCCGTAAGTTTCTTGGAATCTAATTTTCAAATTTCCATGATAATGCTACAATAAAACCTTTAATATTCTATGGGAAAAACATTGTCAACATAAGAGAATGTGGCATATTGAAAATTAAAAGGAACTTTCCAGTGAGAATGACATGAACATGTCTTATATCAATCCAAAAACACAAATATATCCATAAGCTATAAATCCCAAATAGAAAGTATTGTGTCCTACATATCGATTTTAAAACACATATGTGTCCATAATTCCTAAACCCCATAGAGAGAAAATCAATGAGGGTCATGCAGAATTAGAAAATACTGCATACATTTTGTCTTATAAGTGTTGAATGCTCCTGCAGAGGGTTCATTTTATCTAGTTTTTTGCAAGGTTTTCTAGTGCCCATAGACACTGGCGATTTGATGCTATTATTTATGCTTTTGATATTGAAAAAACCTGTAACAACAATGTAGAAGAAAAACCTACTTAGAAAAATAACCAAAGAACTAGAGAGAAAATGACACAAGTTATAACAAAATACAAGAAAATTCGTAACTCATCTTGATCTAAGAAAAATATCAAAATTTCAGAGATATGATCGAGAATATCACTTATCAATTTCCAACAAAGATCACAACAAAGAGAGGCATGTCGACAATATATATGAGATATGTTAGTAATGAATGAATCATATGACAAATAGCCTAGTCACATAGGCTAACACCTTATGGCCCTTGGTGGAGCACTCAACATGGGGATCAAATAGTAGACTCCATGCCAGAATAACCGAGGCAAGCCAAATACACTTATGCACACTGATTTTGATTCCATGGATGAAGTAAATAACCCTCTTCCTGAGAATGAAGTTTCTTTCAATCAATAATATGAGGATATTAATGAACCAACCTGAAGCCATTGAAAAACATTCCCATTGCATAAAAATATTGTAACCCATATTTTGTTCTGATATTAAAGTAGACACACCATCCATCCATTTAAGAAATTAGAGAAGACACGTTAAACAAAACAAGTGAATCGTGAAAGAAAATTAGGGAAGACACATTGAACAAAATGGGTGAGAGCGTGAATAGTATATATCGAAACCAATACGGTTAGTTAAAGTTGTATCTCAAATTATAGGAATGTATAGTGATAATAAATAAAACAAGCAAGGCAAGGGCTTTCTAGAAGAAATCATCACGATGAGGGATAGGTACCAAATTTAGACCCTGTTTCTCCTAGTGCATTTGTCCCCACTGTTCATTCTTTCCAGTGGGCCTTCAATGTAGGTAAGGTAAGGCAAGTGCAAGGCCTCTCCACTCCTGATTTGAGGGTGCCCATGGAGAAATACCTCTAAATCATTGTCGGTACCATAAAATTAGGGAGAAATAGCTCTTAATCATTTCCATTACCAGAAAATGGGGGTGAAATACCTCTAAATCATAGCCTTTACCAGAAAATCAGAATGAATGGGAGGATCTAGTTTGAATTTTAAGGGGCTAAAATGGATTTCCATGTTCTTCCCTCACAAATATCCATGGGATAAGGGTTTTATATATAATTTTTTGAAAATAAACTTGGGAATGTATATTTGCAAATCCCTCAAACCACTCCATGTAAATAATTCGCCCAACCAAAATTCCAAACCCCCTAATTTTGCCCATGAGCACAATTTCGCTGCTAAAATCACCCATGATTATATGATGGTAAAGGAAACCATTATGAACATTTATTACTGACCACTACAGTATTTGTAGGCCTAGGTTAAAATTTAGAAAAATAGACACTACAAGTGGATGGGTTTTTTATTGTAGTTTCATATAGTCATCAAATATAATAATGGAAGTAATAATAAGTTTTCAAACATGATTTCAAGGCCACTCACATCCAATATTGTATATTTTGGAACACTTATACACTCAAAGAATTTTACCCATGATGCATACAAAGAGGCATACATAAAAGAAGAGGACTTTAAATAGTTGTTTTAGTAGCTTCAAGGCCAAATCAGTGTAGAAGAAGGTGATTATAAGGATTACTATAACATTCAAAATGGGTTGTTTTACAAGATAAAAAAAACTCTATGTTTCTAAAGGTAAAATATGACAACTTATTAAAGAGGCTCACACCTCCAAGGTTGAAATATATTTTCGTGTTGGAAATATAGTTACAAACATATAAAGGTATATGTGTTGGTCCAAAATGCAATAACGTGTATTTTTTTTTATTAGAAGATTCATAGTCTATTGTAATAGAAATCCTAGTAATAGAAATTAATGCTTATACCATCCATTACTTGTACCCACTGGACCCTAGGATAACATCTCCATGGATTTTGTGGGTAGTTTTCTATTAAGGGACATGACTTTTTTTTTGTGGTAATTGATAGGTTTAGTAACATGTGAATTCATATGCCTTGTAAAAATACCATCAAATGACAATAAGTAGAAAACGTGTTCTTTGAACAAGTCTAGGTGCACTTTGGGATAAGTACGAGAATCAACATAGATAGGGATACTAGATTTCTCAGTGCCCTTTGTACTACACTTTCGGAAAATATGGACACCAAGTCAAAGAGATATAAAACTATCCATCCATAAATAAATGAGTATACAATAGTAAAATAAGACATTGGTTCGAATTTTGAGGGGTTACAATAAAAAAAAATCCAAAGAGCTAGGCTGAAAATTTTATTTATATTCAACACTCTTATTATAGAGTAGTTCACACTGCTACCAATAATTCCATTTTGTGGTATTTCCCACCTTCTCCCTTGGATGTTGTATATGGACAACAAGGAGGAGAAAGGGAAGACATCATAAGAGATGCACTAAAATAAAAAATAAATGTTGACAATATTAGGTGTTATCACTCCAAGAGTCACCCTAGACTGTAATTAGGTGAGCTTGGTAACATGCAATGAATTCAAATTTAATCTTGAAAGATAAGATGTAAAGTCACAAGGATTTGACCATAAGGACAATCAAATTCATCTACTGTATAAATTCTCAATTATATCCTTAAGAAAAAGTGGCCTTAGCAACTTCAGATCAGACAATAGGATTGATTAAAGAATGAGAAAAAGGAAAATTGTGGTCTAAAACTGTCCTAGATACTTCCAACACTTATGCCAATAAATTCACAGCGAAAATCTATGTATTAACAAATTCTACATCACCAATGCAAAGAATAAAACCTCATTCAATCATCGTATGAATATGAAAAAGAGTAAATCAGTCACTCATTAATATTAGTACACAAAGAAAGACATAAAAGAAAAGAAAATTGATCTCCATTGATAAGGAATCACAATTCTGAAAAAATACAGAGAAAGAAAAATAACACAATGATAACCACTCTGAATTCCTACAGGTCCAAAGCCCCCTTCCCCATAGCTCATTCTAAATCTTCTCCAATAGATCCATCCTCTCTTAAATATAAAAATCATCATAATATCCTTAGGAGGTCGAATCCCATCTCTTCCATTGGATTCTATGTATTAACAAAAATCCAAGAAGCTGATAATTTTCAGGAAATTGCTGGAAGTCTTTAATGAATTGTTTCCAACTCACTGCATGAGGTCTTAATGGAGATAAAACTTAGTTGCACATGTCCCTTGACATATAATTGATCAATGAGAATTCATTTAAACCCTCCTTGACAGCTAGAAACCTCCCAACAAGGCGAATATCCAATCAACTATGCAAAATAGAGAATTTGCAGCACATTCTGCAGATTCCATAGCGCCTTTTCTGTGTCTAGCTAGGTGATTCTGTAGCACCTTTTTTGTTTCTAGCTAGATGATTCCATAGCGCCTTTTCTATTTTTGGATAGGTGATTCTGTAGCACCTTTTTTGTGTTTGGCTAGGTGATTCTGTAATGCCTTTTCTTTGTTTGGCTAGGTGATTTTGTAATGCCTTTTGTAGAGAAACTACAAAATAGTCTTTGTAGATGATTTTGTAGCGCCAGGCACTACGAAATTTCTATGTTTTACATTTTTATGCAATGAATGTTAAAAAACACAAAAAGTCTTAGATGGACTATGAGCCTGTAAATGCCTTCAGTAGGTGAAAATATAATATTTCCCTAACAATTTCAAAAATATAAGGATGAATTATGCATAACGACTACATGTGACCCTTTACAACTTCATGTGATAACATTGGCTCCACAGGGGATAGATTCCTCCATGTGAGGCTTTAAGAACTACTGCAACTCCAGTGCCTTAGCTATTGGGCTATGGATTCATCTGTGGAACCAACTTCTATTACCACTTCTTATTCATGAAAACTAAAAAACCCACTACAAACTGAAGGAAAGAAAGGCCTGGGAAGCGAGCTTATTACCTATGCTACCCTACCCTAACCAAAATTGCAACTTGGTCAAGTGAAAGAATATTTCCACAGTAACCATTCAAGTAACTTGATGAATGAAATGATCTCATATATGTCACTAATCAATGCATAATAATAGAAATATAAAATCAGTGACATAAACTCTTTCAGAAAACCATGCTCACCCATGAGTATCGGTGAAATAATGCAATTTGAATTTTTTCAGAAAATATGAAACATATGACTCCATGCATATGGCTATAGGATCATGAATCACATGATAGAATTATGGATGCATTAGAATACTAGGCTTCTCCTTCATAATCTATGGTCTGTTGACAAGATTGTTCTCTTCACCTCCTTGAAACATCCCATAGTTATCACATGCTTCAAAGCAATCATGGACAAGAAACGATTTTTCTAGTTGTTGATTATCTCCTTGGGAAAGAAACTTATTTGTAGTGTCTTCTTGAAATTGTTGGTCAAATTTATTAGAAGAAAAAAACATTGTAGATTGACCATATGATTTCTCAACCTCCTCTTTCTTGTCCTCTGAAGAATATGCTCTAAAATTGTTAGATACAAAGTCAATAATGGGAGAATTAGTACATGTTGATACAAAAATATGTTCCTTTTTATTTGCTTGTTGACTTTCTCCCTGTTGGCCATCTATTGATGAAAAAGAGAACAAAATAACATGTTCCTGTAGCTCCTTCCTAACTTATTGACCAAAGTTTAAAAGCATATAATCAAGGAGGCTGTCATGAGCCAAGAATGTTAACTGGTTTTCTAAGTCAACAGTAAGATGATGAGGGGCAACAACTTTCTGTAAAATAGAAATGTCACCACCTTATACAACATCTTCCTAATGATATTCATCATAAACAAAATCATCCCTTTTCTCATAATTAGGAAAAGGATGATCTTCATATGTAAATTCATCTTGCTAGTATGAGTTATAAGCATTTACATTTGCATATTTAACAATGGAAAAATATGATTTAATAATTTCAAGATCATAAAAAGATTTAATATCTGAAAATGATGTGCAAGCATGTTGAAACAATTTTAAGATTGGATAGTATTTTTTTTTCCATAAACTTCCTCAATTTCTTCCTCATCCAAAACATTGTCCAAGATCTAACAAGAGAGTTGTGCACATGCCCAAAGATTACTCTCCACTTCCTCTGCATGAACAAACATCTGCTGCAAGGATGGTGACTTTCTTTCTCTGAGGTATAGGAATAGATTAGGATGTTGTTCCATTGTATATTGTACCATGGAATCAACCTCAGTAGGACGGATTTTAATAGACATTCTATGATAAACGTTGTAGAACCTCCTGTTGAAGACAGGAAAAACTTCTCCCTCTCCTCTCCTAAAAGTATAAAAATCAGCGAGGTATTGATCAAGAGACTTGTTCTCATCCAAATATTTTGAAAAAACATAATAAAAATCAGTCCATGAACCAATTGAACCAGGCTCCAGATCTCTAAACCATAAAGGATCCTCTCACATTAAAGATTTAGAAAATAATCTCATAACAAAATATTTATGTATAATTTCTAGATTATCAACAAAATTTGAAAAAGCTCCCAAATGTTTCTCAACTAAAACATGATCCTCTCTGGTAAACCGGGGAAGATAATCAACAAATTTGGGAGGACAAGGATGAAGGTGAGATTGAAATTTGAGAGGTTTAAACACCCCTTTTCTGACTCCAGACTGGAATTATGTGGGTTGAAAGAAAGGTTTAACAAGTTGATGACAAGGCTCATGAGTAATAGTAGAAGGCAATAAGATCTGGGAGGGTTTTGAATCGATTTCATCATTCTCATGGTCACAAGGCTGAGAATTTTCAGGAGGGATGGAGATATAAACCTCATTCTTCTCAATAGAATGAAGTGAAGGTTCAGGACCAACCACAACAACACAAGGAGGCTGCAAATTTTCTTCTAGCAAGGATGGATATATAAAAGAAGGCTTATGATCATCTGAATAGACAAAGCATAAGATGATCCTCTTTATATGTGAAGGGAAAAGAAAAAATGAGTTGATAAAGAAGAACATGAGTTCATGTAGAAAACTAATGAACTGATACCTAGTTTTACACTTCTTCCCCTTCATTTTTCTGTTTACAGGATCCTCCCCAATGGAGTCTCTGATTGTGGAGTCCCCGGGTAGATAATACAGTTCATTTTTTGTGTCCCTCTCTTGTCTACCATCAAGAGATGAATCTATGTCATTCTCACAGGGAAGATAGATTCACACTTCGCTCCTCGACAACAGTACCATTTATGTTATCACTCCAAGAGTCACCATAGTCTGTAATCAGGTCATCTTGGTAACATGCAATGAATTCAAATTTAATCTTGAAAGATAAGATGTAAAGTCATAGGGATTTGACCATAAGGACAATCAAATTCATCTACTGTACAAATTCCCAATTATATCATTTAGCTAAAGTGGCCTTAGCAACTTCACATAAAATAATAGGCTTGATAAAATAATGAGAAAAATGAAAACTTTGGTCTGAAACTATCCCAGATACTTCCAACACTTATGACAGTAAACTCACAGTGAAAATCAATTCATTAACAAATTTACATCACCATTGCAAAGAATAAAACCTCATTCAATCATTGTATGAATAAGAACAAGAGTAAATCAATCACTCATTAATATTAATACACGGACAAATAAAAAAAATAAAAGAAAATTGATCACCATTGATAAGGAATCACAAGTGTGAACAAATACAGAGAAAGAAAAAGAACACAGTGATAACCACTTTGAATTCCTCTAGGTCCAAATCCCCTTCCCCCTAGATCATTATAAATCTTCTCCAAGAGCTCCCTCCTCTCCTAAACTGAAAAATCATCCTGATATCCTTAGTAGGTAGAATCCCATCTCTTCCATTGAATTCTAGGCCTTGGAGCTAGGTGGCAATAGTCAAGGAGACAAAAATCCAACAAGCTGCTAATTTTCAGGAAATTGTTGGAAGTCTTTAATGAATCGTTTCCAAATCACTGCATGAGCTCTCAACGGAGCTAAAAATTAGGTTCAAGTGTCCCTTGACATCTAACTAATCCATGATAATTCATTCAAACCCTCCTTGAAAACTGGCAACCTCCCAACAACGTGAATATCCAATCAACTATGCAAAACAGAGAATGTGCAACACATTCTGCAGCACACTGGTGTTTTAATTGTTTCTCTCAAATTACAAACTGGGTTAGGATGAAATTTGGTCATCAAGTCAACAGGGATATCATCTTCCTCCACAAAAAATTTCAGAGAAACACACTTTGTCATTTTGGTTTTATGATCAAATTTGTAACACTAGCCGCTATAGGAAATTTCGTAATGCCTTTTCTATGTCTGGCTAGGTTATTTTGTAGCTCCTTCGGTAGCACAACTACATAACAATCTATGTATATGATTCTATAGCACCAGGAGCTAAGAAATATACGTGTTTTACATTTTTATGCAATGAATCCTCAAAAAACACAAAATGTCTTAGATGGACTATGAGCTTATAAATGCCTCTAGTGGGTGAAAATATAATATTTCCCTGGACATTTCAAAAATATAAGGATGAATGACCCATAATGACTACATGTGACCCTTTACAACTTCATGTTATAACATTAGGTATATCCCATTTCCAACTATATTATACATTGTATAAGTCAGGGGAAAGGTACAAAGCCTAACATGGTGAGCACCATATTTAGAAAAAAATCAAGGTGCGAGATAGATTTTGGTTCCATTTTAAAAGATACAATATATAGGGTCATGGTAAGAAGATCAAGGTTCTATGGTATGGTCCTTTTGAAGTATTGGAGAAGGTTGGTGATAATTCCTGTAAAATTTATTTACCCCCATATATTTGAATTTAATCAGTAGTGAATGTGGAAAATATGAGCCTCTATGAGCCTTCAATGTTGGATCAAGAAATTGAGGAGTAGGTCCTACCTACCATACAAGACTTAGCACCAGAACCTTGGGTAGAATTCGAAGAAGATATATTTTTGTAGAAGAATTCTAGAACTACCAAATAGGGGTAACATGAACTTTGTAAAATAGAATTGAAAGGACAACTTCTAGGAAAGGCTAAATGCTACTCCATGGAGAAGGTAGACGAAAAATTCTCTCGTCTCATTGAGAAAAATATTTTGGGGAGCAAAATTATCCCTAAATTGGGATGTATGATCTGTAATGGATCATCATTAATTTTTCATCTATCCTAGTACTTTTTGGGTGGAAAATTTGGATGAATTGTCTTGTAGGGCTCATTTTAGGGGTAGGTCCCAATTTCATGATTTGGAGTCTAGAACAATCTAGATCCAATTTGAGGCATCAAATAACACTTTTTGTGGTCAAAATATTTTGATCATAGATCTTATCCCCTCCACTCTATTCAACACAGTAAAATATTTCCAATGTTGTGAAAATCACCTCAATTAGAGTTTGTATTCGGTAGTTATGCATCTCTCAAGTTGACCTGCCATGTTGACCACCATGGTACTAAGTGGATTCCACATCATCCCCAATTACGCACATGTGTGGGTCTATTCACGTGTGTAGTTTCAAGAATATTTTAGAGGGGTCCAAAACCATAGCACTAATTGCAGGTTGATGCATGCAAAAACCCTAATCCTAACCCTAGACAACTATTAGGGTATATCAAATACTAGGATACTATGAAGAGAAGGGGTTCCATTATTTTTGGATTACTATTGTTCCATAATTCTATAGAGAATCTAAGATTGGGATATTGAAGAATAATAGAGGATGTAGAAGATTTTGTAGCTTCCATTCAGGCCAAAATTTCCATGGCCACTCCATACTGAGTGCCCCATCCTTTGTACTTCCATTTTGAGATTGAGAAAAAGAGAACAAAGATTAGACCTCACCTTCTAGCTAGGTTTTCTACTATATTGGGTTTCCCAAGTGACATATTGCATTCATTTGTGTCGATGGTATGTTCATTTTCGTTTTTCAAAATATTGTAATATATGTTGTGATGAACCATTTTAGTCGACTATATATGGAAATTTACATATCACGAGTTGTAGAATCTATATATTAGATGAGGGTAGTAAATAATTAGTCCCCTTTTGTAATAATAATAACAAGATTCTTCCATGAAACAAATTTAAGGAATAAAACTAGTAATGAATTTTTTTTTATCCAAAATGTAATGGTTCTATGAAAAAGAAGCCAAAAAATATGAAGGAAAAATTAAAACCATTTGTGCATCATATTTTCTAAGAAACAATAGTAAATAAATAATCAATAAAAAGGGAAATCCCCAAAATCCCTAGATCGGTTTCCCTAAATCCCAATTTGAGTCTACAAAGAAACATTTCTCTTGAATAAATCCAAAAGTCAATCCTTAATCCAGAAAATGTACTTCAAAACCCAAATGGATTTTTAGTTAGTTTTTCCAATTTCTTTGGGCATATTTAATATTTATGTGTAGAAAGTAGTGGAAGATTCCATAATGTAAAAACAAATTATAGCTACTTCACTCCATCATCAATGTTCTAATTATGATGGCTGAGAAGCCTACTTCAATGCACAACTTTCACTCGACATCCATATGTAATTATGAACCTCTAAATTTGTGCCAAGCAAAATCAAATAAACACTAAGAACAATTGTTTCTCAATAATAAGTGGGTTTGGATCCAAGAAAGAAAATTCTAGACATGATTATTACAACTAAGGAAACCATATACACTCAAAATCTAAAAGAAAAAAGAAAGGCTTAGATCAGGTTAAAGATTTTTCTAAGGCCTATGATAGAGTAGGCCTCCAACTTTTACTGTTGGAGACATAACCCCTCACATAGGTAGAATAATATATTTCCATGTAATAAAGTTCAATATTAATAAGGCTTAGAAATAAGGAATAGTAATTCAAATGTAAGAAGACCTAATAGAAGCATCTTCTTCTAGAAGGATCTTCCTCCAGATTGTTCTTTTGATAGACATATTTAGTATAAATAGGAGTAGAGGGTATGAGCAAATTTGTCTTGGATATTATTGTAATAGATCTCTTCTATGTTGGAGGTTTCCCCCTTGAAGAGGCAAGTGAACATTGCTCTCATTAATCAAAGTTCTATTTATGGTGTTATTGTGGTATTATTTTGGTATTATTTTGGTGTTGTTCTAGTTATATCGTTGTTTATCCACCATTTCTAGCTAATTATTTATGTTTTCCATACTATTTTATATCTACAATATTACAAGTGGTATCAGAGCACCTTCCTCAATAGAAAATTGTGGTTTAAATTTTTTTTTCAGGGTAGAGATGTATTCTGACATCTTTAAGCTACATAGATCTGTCATTACGCACATAAACCCACGATCGTGGATTCATACACATAGGAAATACAAGTGGTACTTAAGCACACATATGTTGGCCACCCTTGTAACCCTTGTTGGTACCCCATCGAGTGGTAGCGCATCAGACACCACCTGTATACAGATTGACCTAGATCTCTTCAAGCCCTTCATAGATACATTGATCGGTCGCCTGACAGCTATAGTGCCATCGAGAACAACACTCGAGAAGATACTCTCTAGTACCTGGGTAGTTGACTAGTACGGCTAATGACACAGTCTAGCCTCCTTAGTTGGTTCCTTGAGATATTGGGTCTACTACTACTATTGGACCCTGCACACATATCAAAGAGCTATAGAACAGGGAAAACCCTTGTCTGTAACACCCTTGAATACCCTAACCCTTGGGATGGAAACAAATAATAGAACAAACAAGATCTATTTCCACGCAACTATGTCTCCTATATTTGGGTTGCCAAATTTCTACACATTTCTTCAGGTTAAGAATTTGGGCATCTCATCACTGCAATATTCTTCAGATCAGAGTATAACTCTGCAAGAGTAAAAAGAAAAAAAATTGGATCCTATTGGCACCATTATTTGAGACCTATCCCGTTGGATTTTTCTCTTCTCCCTTATCACAGTCATACCTATCATTTTTCCACAATTTTTTTTTCTAGTGGAACTAACCCCCTCCAACACCCTTATTTGGTATTTACCCCATTAGATTCAACTTGTCTCCCTGAAATTTTTGATACACTTCACCCATAACCCATTTTATATGTGGTCCCACCCACCCCTTTTCATGTTCCCTCCTCATAATGCCCCACACCCGTAGCCAAAACTTGGAAGATCGCTTCAATGCCTTGCACTCTAATTTCACAGAAACCCAACAAGAATTGAGACAAATCAGTGCCAATATTTCCATCGTCAATAAAAACATGCATTACTCCATAAATGCCAAAATAGAGAACCTCAAACAAGACCTCAAACCAGACCTTTCTACCCATCTTGAATCTGTCACTACGATGATCTGCGCCAAGCTTCATATCCATGTAGATCTTCCCTCATCTAGCCCACCTTTGTAAACCAAAGGTGAAACTTCCTCTCATTCCCATAATCTTCAGCCCCATCACTTTTAGCGTGACCTACGCCTTCCGCATGTGGATGTGACCAAATTTGATGACTCAAATCCCACTGGCTAGGTAACTCAAATGGAACATTATTTCTCTTTGTATGGTATTGCAAATGAGTTGTCCAAACTCCAGTATGGTCTTCTCCATCTAGATCAAGATTGTTGGCAATGGTGGAAATGGACAAAAAATGTCCGCCAAGGGTATGTGTCTTGGACACACTTTGTGGCAGAGCATTATGAATTCTTTGAAACTAAGACCGACCATTTAGGTTGTTTGACAAAGTTGAAACAATCTGGCACAGTGGAAGACTTTATAACCACTTTTGAGCGATTGGTTTTTCATACAGAGGGCATGTCTAATGTTTTTTTTCTGAGAATGTTTTATCAGTGGCCTCAAGGATGATATTTGTGCCCATGTCCTCATGGCTCAGCCCTAGAGTTGGGTAGATGCTACTAAAAGATCTAAGGAAGCACAATAGGTTGTCTCTTCTCAAAATCAAAAGCCCTCTTTTATTCCTCTCACTAAACTAGTCACTCCCACTCCTCCTTCTACTCCACTAAAGATCCAAAAATTGACCAAGGTTAGAATGGTTGAATGCCAAGTCAAAGGACTTTGTTATAATTACAATGAAAAATATTTTCCTGGGCACAAGTGTAAGGAGAAAAATATTTGTATGGCCATCTCGGATGATGTTTCAGAAGATGATGTTGAGGCTCCCCTTGTGTCTGTGTCACCTGAACCCACTAACATGACCCATCCCTCAAACCCACCTAAAGTAGAACCAGTCATTTCCCTAAATTATCTCACCGACTTCTCTACTCCCAAAACCCTCAAGCTAATTGGTTACATTATGCATAGGATGATAATCATTCTTGTTGATAGTGGAATCACCCATAGTTTTATTCATCTCCGCATTTCCCAAGAAACTAATTTCTATATCAGTGTCGTCAATAATTTTCAAATCATGATTGCCAATGGTGGGTCCATAAAATGTGGAGGGCGTTGTGAAAATGTGTCTCCAAATTTTTGGGTGCCACATGAAATCTCATATGTTTTCTATCTACATGGGTGGTTGTGACATTGTGTTGGGTGAAGAATGGATAAGGACTTTGGGTCTCATTCTCATGAATTTTAAGGAATCAACCATGTAATTCGACCAGGAGGGCCAAAAATATAAGTTCCAAGGCATCATCATCGGTTCACCAGATATCATTAATTCCCATCACATGGAAAAGTTGCTCAAAAAAGGTCATTCTGGAATTATTTCCCAACTCCATGCCATACAAGACACTGAGACACCCTCTGTGCTAGAGGACCTCCAATCTATCCTCTCTAAAGATCAAGTGGTATTTTTCACTCCCCAGGGACTCCCTCCTTCTCATGATGTTCATGATCATTCCGGTCCCCTTGTCCCAGGAAGCCTTCCTCTCAATATTCGTCCCTATCATCATTCCTTTCCCAAAAAAACTGAAATTGAGAAAATTATTAATAATTGCTCAATGACGGTATTATTTTTCCTAGTATGATCCCCTACTCTTCTCTTGTGGTCATGGTCCTTAAGAAAGAAGGTTCTTGGCACATGTGTCCTGACTTCTGCGCGCTCAACACACTCACCATTAAATACAAATTTCACATTCCTATCATTTATGACCTCTTGGGTGAATTGAGTGGCACCCCGTTCTTTACTAAACTTGATCTTTGTTGTGGCTACCACCAGGTCTGTATGAATGAAGCAGACATTCCTAAGAATGCATTTCCAACTCATGAGGGCCACTATGAGTTTTTGGTCATGCCCTTTGGCTTGAGTAATGCTCCCTCCACTTTCCAAATCCTCATGAATCATGTCTTCCATCCTTTTGTCTGCCATTTTGTCTTAGTTTTAGTTTATGATATCCTCATCTATAGTAAAACCTGGACAACCCATCTTGCTCATGTGGATCAAGTTCTCCATCTAATATCTCAACACCAAATTTTCCTCAAACAATCTAAATGTTCCTTTGACACCTCAGAATTTGAGTACATGGGTCATCTTGTTGGCATGGCTAGTGTCAAGGTGGATCCTAAAAAGATTGAAGCTATGCAAGATTGGCCTCACCCAAAGACTCTCAAAATATTTCATGGATTTCTAGGTTTAACAGGTTATTATCGCAAGTTTGTTAATAATTATAGAAAGATTGGGGCACCTATCGCTGCTCTCCTTAAAAAGAATTCTTTCACTTGGCATCCCGCAGCTTCTCAGGATTTTCAAACCTTGCAGATGGCAATGTTCCGACCTCCAGTCCTAGCCCTTCCTAATTTCACAAAGACCTTTTTCCTATAATGTGATGCTTCCGAGAAAGGAATTAGTGTCATCCTTATGCAAGAGGGTCATCCTTTGGCCTTTACCAACAAACAACTATTAGAGCGACATTTGGGAAAATCAATCTATGAAAAGGAAATGTTGACTATTCTAAATGTCATGGATCTTTGGTGCCCTTATCTATTGGAGAAACACTTCCAAATTAAGACAGATCATCAAAGCCTTAAGTATTTTCTAGAACAATGCCTTTCCTCCCCAAAGCAACAAGAATGGGTGACTAATCTCTTTGGATATGATTACGAGATAATTTACAAGAAAGCCAAAGACAATGTGGTTGTTGATGCACTTTATAGAAAATATGAAGTTGAAGGGTCCCTTTTTTCTCTCTCCTTCATTGTACCTGATTGGATCCAAGTTGTTCGCCAGGAAAGGCTACCCGATCCCCAAAACTTTCATCTGATACAACAATTGTAGGCCAATTCTCTAGTCTCCCCAGGGTACTCTTGTCTCAATGATGAGCCTCAATACAAAGGTTGTTTGTATTTAAATAAACATTCAAAACTTAAATCCATGGTACTTTCTGAGCTTCATGCTACACCCACTGCTAGGAAATCAAGGTTTACCAAAACCTATGACCGGGTCAAACGTTCTTTTTTCTGGGATGGTATGAAACAAGACGTTCACAATTTTGTGGTTGAATGTAATGTTTGTCAATGCAACAAGGGAAAAACAATCAAATCTCCTGGCACACTACAATCTCTTCATATTACACCTACTATTTGGAGAGATATCTCTATGGATTTTATTGTAGGCTTACCTAAATTTGGCAATAAATTAGTCATCATGGTGGTATTTGTTCGTCTTTCCAAGTATGTTCATTTATGTGCTTTTCAACACCCATTTACAACCTCCACTGTGGATCAAAATTTCATGGATCATGTCTTCAAGCTTCATCGCATGCCTCATTCTATTGTTTCTGATTGCGACCCAACTTTCACCAACAATTTTTGGCAATAAATGTTCAAGCTACAAGGCACCCAATTGCATCTCAGCATAACTTATCATCCCCAGACTAATGGTCAAACTGAATTTTTCAACAAGTGTTTGGAAACATATTTGAGGTGTTTTTCATCAGAAAGGAAAAATCATTGGGCTCAATGGTTACCACTAGTTGAATGGTGGTACGACACTTCTTACCATATAGCTACTTGCATGACTACTTTTGAAGCGATATATGGACAAAATCCACCTTCAGTTCTCTCATACTTTCCAAGTGTCTCAAAGGTCTAGGTGGTTGACCAAACGCTTATAGTTCAAGAGGTTATTCTTCGTACCCTCAAAGAAAATTTGTTCATGGCCCAGAATTGCATGAAGCAAAAAGCAGATCAAGGTCACTTTGAATGTCAATTTGAAGAAGAAGATCATGTGTTTCTTCGACTGCAACCTTACAATAAAAATTCCCTCAAGGATGACCATTGTCAGAAACTGGTGCTCAAATTTTATGGTCCTTATATTTTTCTCAAGTGTGTGGTACAGGTGGCCTATTAGTTAGCTTTTCCCATTCATTCTAAGATCCATCCTATTTTTCATGTTTCTAGCTTAAAGAAGGTGACTGGAACTAAGTGCCAAACTCAAACCAACCTTCCCTAGTTAGACAAAGAAGGCTCCATTTGGCCACAATCACAAGCAGTTTTGGACTAGCATGAGTGTCTTCTACATCAGCGCACCATCAAGGAAGTGTTAGTCCACTGGAAACATACAACTCCATCAGATGCCACCTGGAAACCAACTACCATTCTACAACAATTTCCTCATCTCAAGCCTTAAGGACAAGGTTGTTTTTAGGGGGGGGACATGTTAGGGACCTAACCCCTCACATAGATAGAATAATATGTTTACATGTATTAAAGGTCAATATTAATAAGGCCTAGCAATAAGGAATAATAATTCAAATGTAAGAAGACATAATAGAAGCTTCTGCTTCTAGAAGGATCTTTCTCTAGATTGTTCTTTTGGTAGACATATTTAGTATAAATAGGAGTAGAGGGTATGAGAAGTTTTTTCTTGGATATTATTTTAATAGAGCTCTTCTCTAATGGAGCTTGGCCCCTCGAAGAGGCAAGTGAACATTTCTCTCAGTAATCAAAGTGCTCTTTCTGGTGCTATTCTAGTATTATTGTGGTATTATTGTGGTGTTGTTCTGGTTATATTGTTGTTTATATGCTATTTCTAGATAATTATTTATGTTCTACATACTATTTTATATCTGGAATATTACATCTACTTCTTCTAATAAAAACAAATGTGTGAAAACAAGTGGAATATTCAAGAATGAGACAAGTTATAGTGACCACCTTCATTGATCTAATCATGAAAGTTGAGGGGCCTACTTTGATGGAAAACTTTTCCACAATATACAAATTTTGTTCTTATTTTAAATTGACATATAGAACTAAGTGACGAGTAATATTTTGTGGGATCATGATTCAGGTGGATATTGGTGGCCACCCACCTATTCCAAGTGGCTCCTCTTGAAAGTTTTTAGTTCAACACGTTTCTCTATAATGATGACATTTCGTTGAATTGTGGGTTCTGCACTTTTGGGGCTATCCTGAAGCCCTACACAACATTCAGGTGGATATTGATTGTCTCCCACCTATTCCAACTGGATTATTTTGGAATTTTTCATGTTAGTACATAATTTTGTACTTCTAAGGACGTTTTGGGACCCTAAACAATGTTTTTTTGGCTTGCCACAATCGAACTGTAGGACAAAATGAGTAAATTGATATTATGAGAAGGCTTTTAGGCCTTTATATAGCATTACAAAATGTTCCATTGGACAAAGTAAAAAACAGATCATTAAATGAGTCTCTATTATTAGTATAATAAATCTAACTACCCAACTAACTAAGTAGTGGAAAATAAATCATGATACAATAATGGAAAGAATTCATTAAATGAGTCTCTATTATTATAATAATAGATCTAACTACCCAACTAACTAAGTAGTGGAAAATAAAACCCAATGGATAGGTGGGACTCTCTTTGATCCATATGGGTAACCTATTAGCCCAATTAATTAATGAGGAGGTGAGAATCTCCTTGATCCACATGGGAAATATATTAGCTTTATAGATTTATGAATTTTTCATCCAAATTTAGACCATATACCCCTTAAAATTCAAATCATTCCTCCCCCATTAGAAAATGATGGTCCCCATCACTTCGCCCATTCTAAAAAGAGAAACCCCATTATTGTACCATTATTATTACAATGTGAAAATACCCAATGAAGATAAGGGTTTTGTGTGGTTGACCCATAACCATGGGTTTTTGGTTGACCCATAAACTACTTGAAAATGGCATTGTACATGGGTACAAAAATAAATAAATTTTAATAAAATCCCAAAATTTAAAAAATAATATGAAAAAATAGTGACTTTGGGGGATGTGAACATCCTTATGTAAATATATTCATAAATTATAGTACATGTGATGAAATACAATTCCATCGAAGACCCATTTGAGCTATTGAAGAGATATTTCCATCGGTGTATGGAAATTGTTTTGAGGTGGCCCATGGAGTGATAAAAATCAAATTGAATTTGAAGAGTATGCAGCCACGTTGGTTACAGACATGTGTTGCTTCAAACAAACATATCTCATAAACCAGACAACAAAACGAAATTTCATGAAATACCCATTTGAAATATTGAAGATATATTTCCATTCACATATGGAAATCCTTCTGTAGTTTCAAGACCAGGGAGAAAAATACATTTGAATATGGTGGTATGTGTGACCTCCTTGGGTCAAATACATGCTAAGATTCAATCGATGATATCTCTCAAACCAGGAAGTCAAATGTAATTCTGTGAAATACCCATTTGAGATATTAAAGAGATATTTCCATCCACATGTGGAACTACTTCTATAGTTTCCTGAGTAGGGATAAAAATACCATTGAATATGGTGGTATGTGCAACCTGCTTGGGTCAAATACATGTTGAGATTGAATCGATGATATCTCTAAAACAAGGAAGCCAAATCAGATTCCGTGAAATGCCCATTTGAGATATTGAATAGATATTTCCAATGAAATATGGTAGATCCTTTGAAATGTTGTTTAGAGGTCTCAACACTTATTTGAATTTGTTTGAGTGTAGAGGGACACAAAGGATGCGAAGGGTTTGTAGAGAAGCATGGGTTGTTGTAGAGGTTGTGGAACCTCCATGGGCAGCATGGACACCCTAAAATTTTTTTGAAAATGTTGTAGACCACTGGATGTAGCAGATCCATGGATAGATGTAGGAAATCCATGTATGGATATAGTGAATCCACATATGTTTATCCTTGTAATGGTGAATGAATATCCAAGGGTAAAAAGAAACCCTGTAGTTCTTGTGGACCAACTGTGATTCTTACAGTTTACTTCTCGACAAATGGATTTCGATAGTACCAAAAGGAGGTTGGTGATTACAACAAATGTTTGAGCATGCAGCATGCTTCAAACCCTTGTTTCAATAGAGAGTACTTGCAAAGGTGGCCCCAACCCACTGTTGACACTTGAATCCATTAGGACCGAAACGACAACCTCACGGGGATGTAAATCCCCCTACATTTTTATAGAGGTGGTATTCCTCTTTATATTTTCTTAGGATTTCTAAATACTTGGAATGTGGGACTTGATAGAAGTTCGTCGTCGTAATCAAATAAAAAACATAAATATGGAAATCAAATAAAAGGAAAATGTTTTTTGTTTTCTTTTTGAAGAAAGTTCCTGAGAAAGGACTAAGAATCACGCACTCCACACATTTAAAGAAAATAAGAAAAATTTCCTTACAACCATCATAGTTAAGATAAAAAAATGTGATCGTATAAAAAAAAAAAAAAAAAGATGATTTGCATGCATAAGAGAAATTTAACAGAGTGGACACATGGGAAGCTAAAATAAAGATAATCATAGATCAACCTCAAATACTTTATATTCTAAAAAAAGGGTTACAAAGAAAGTCGAGATTGTTCCCAAAGTAGTTCTCTTGAAATTTCTAAATTCTTTGAGATTGTAAATGTGTTTGTCTTAATGACTTTCATTGGGGATCCCACAGACCATAAAGGAAATAAATATAAGAAATAATATTTTAGAAGGAATATAGTGGGTGGTAGAAGGATCAACAAGACCAGGTAAGAAGAAAAAAGGAGTTATCATTCTTTGGTTAAACCTTTCTAGTGAAAGAGGTGGAATAACTAGATGAAGAAATTGATAAAGAAAAGGAAGGATATGATCAACATAAACTTACTATGATGTTCTCTTGTGATTTCATATGCTTGTTGATGTCATTTTATCATTTTCATCAATGGTTATAGAAACTGTCTCAACTGCTTCTTTCCCTTCATTGGTTAGTTTATCCATATATCTCTTGAATCATTATTCAATGTAACTTTTCATTGGTGCCACATTGATTTCATGTTGTATTTTTATGTTGAACAACTCGCCCTCCAAGTCTCTTAGATCAAGGGAAATTCCATGTAATGCTTCTTCAATGTCCTGATTTTTTATGGAGTAATCTACTAGCTAGTTATCTATGGGGTCATCATCATATTCAATTATACCATAGAATTTTTCAATTGACAATCCTTTAAAATCTCAACTTTATAATCGAACTGTTGTTTTGTTAGGAAAAATGACTTCAGGATCAACTTGGGACCTTGGAATTCATTGTTTCTTCTAGATAGGTCCACCTCCGTGAGCCTTTTGAATATTTCTTCCCTCCCTGATATGGCTTGGCTACACACTTGAACAATGTCATTCAAGTTCTTTATCTTTTCTTTTCAACATGCATTCAATTTCTTGATCCAACTTGGAAAGGGAAGGTCCTCCTCTCCTTCCTTAGCTCTAGCATATTTGAAACTTTAACACCAAAGGGTACCATGGCATCAAGGTAAAAACCTTCTTCATTTTTTAAGTTGGCCTACAAATACTCATGGAAGGCATGTGCACACAAGACAAAATAAATCATGTTCTTTGAAAGTTCCCAAGCTTTTGTGATCAGTGCCATTATTTTTCTTGCTATTTTTCCCCACATAGCTCGTGGATGATGTAAGTGTTGGTTGTGGAGCTTGATTATCTTCCTGATTTAGAGGTCTTTTACTTTCAGTCGTGTTTATACGCCATGAAGTATTTACACCCCAGAAGTATGTACACTCTTCCATGCGGGGGAGTGCAGAGGAGGGGTACCCCCTCTACGGGGTCTGGGGGGGCTATCCCCCTGGCTGGGGGGTCTGGGGGCAAGCGGGCCCCCAGCGGGGGTTCGGGGACAAAGCCCCCGAAGCAAAAACTGCCTTGTAAAAGTATATTGTAATTTCATTGTAAATCTGGACTGTTCATTATAAGGTCGCAGATCTAATGATAGAGATTATGTTAGGGTTTTTTTCCCTAGAAGGAAACCCTCTTTTATGAGGGAAATGTATTGAGGCTATGTATGTTGGCGAGTATTGTATTCTGAGAGAGGATACTATGAGAGAAAGAAGAGGAAGTTACAGTGGGTTTTGTTGTAGGTTGTATCCCTTCATTTTGCTGGATAATAATAAAGAAAGGACCTGGCAATTTCTCTGGTGGACGTAGCCCACACTGGGTGAACCATGTAAATCTGTGTCTCTCTTGTATTGTGTATCTTCTGTGTTTTGTTACCACATTTGTTTTATTTTATTTCTCTGCGATCCTATTTTTCTAACAACTGGTATCAGAGCGTAAGGTAACTTGCAGGAAAAGAGGGTTCCTGGTTTGAGTGGGAGCAATGTCAGAAGATGGAAAGTTTAGGGTCGATAAATTTAATGGCCAAAACTACCAGTTATGGAAGATGCAGATGGAAGATTATTTATATCAGAAGGATCTATTCCT
>JZKD02S1650823.1:65247-84522 GCA_000966675.3 Picea glauca
TGAAAGAAAACACTCTGAAATACAAATGAGTCTTCTTCATTGAAGGTCTTATTTTCAACAATTTCCAATGACAGATTATGGTGGGTTGTGCCTCCTAGCTAATCAATGTTAGCAAACATTTTCTCGATGTCATCCTCGAGCTCCATATCTTTGAGAAATAATTTTTTTATGTCAGTTTCGACGTGATACTCTTCTTCTTCTTGTACAATATTCTTCCTCTTATTTGTCTTGTACAATATTCTTCCTCTTCTTACTCAGAGGAAGTTTATGTGAGATTTCAATTTTTTCTGGGTGGGGTTTCTTGACTCCTCCACTTGAACTACTGCTGATCACTTTTCTAGATGGGTCAGCCATTGGAGCACTAATTTGAGATGTTGTAGTCTTAGGAGTAAAAACTAGAGACTGGGTACTCTTCTCGATAGGACCCTTTCTTTTATGTATGTAAAATTCACTGGCACTGAGTATTGTCTCTAAGACACCAGTAGTGTGGGTAGGATCACCCAAGTTATTATCTTATTCTTCTCCTAGAACAATGTGGATAAATGAATTGATAAAAGCCACTGTTAACATATGTTCCACAAAAATTCTATTAGGGTCAAACCCTTTTATCTTTTCAACATACTTTAGATTCAGGTTGTGCAAGTGGTTTGCAAATTCATCGATTTTGTTCATATTTATGAAAAAAAAGTCCCCAATATTTCAAGGAAAAGGTATGAATTTCTTTTTTGGTTTCTCGTGAAAAAAGTGCAGCTCGAAGTTATATTTCCTTGCAAGTTTTGTAACAAACATTTTGTTGGATATATGGCATGGAAGAAAGGAGGGGTTTTCCTTAGAACCAAAAATCCTGATAACATTGTAATTTCCATTTTCTCCAAGGTCCCCTTTTTATCCAGGAATTTACTTTCCTGGGTGGATATTATTGGGGTATATTTTCCAAACCAAAATCGTTTAAAACCGAGAGAAATTCATTAAAAAATTCATAAAAATGCAAGGAATCTTTATGCCTCCACAATGATTGGTACCAAAAGATCATGGGGTCAAATTCACAATTCACCTTCTTACAGATAGACAATTTAGGAAATTGATAACAATGTGCTATCACAAAAACCAAATAACAATCCATAAAGAATTTCTTATCCCTTTTATACTAATACAATTGGGAAGAGATTTCAATGGAAATCAACTTTCCCCAATCGAAAATGGCCTTCTCCTTGACAGTAAAATATATGATATAAACAATCATATGGGAAATGCTCGCAGTATTTTCTTGGCCTGTCACTAAGGTGAATAACGAGGAAATTTACCGAAATGGGTTCTTGAATGAGTTGACATGCAACCTGGTAATATATTCAGGGATGGCCACAAGATTCTCCAAGAATTCAAGCAAGAGGTCCAAGACGTTGTCATGCCTATTTAAGAAGTCCATGCAATCTTCTCCTTTGAAAGTGAGTGTTGTCTCTAGGAGTTTTAATATTTTACAGAACACTTGAGGTGCAAGAGAGATGGGAGAATGGTCTTGAAGTTGAATAATCCACTGACTTGGTATATAATTCTCAGCACACTGGGAAACCAGTTCTTGGCAGTCGAAAACTTCAGGAACACAATGTCCAAAAATGTTCAAAGTATCTTTGCAAAACTGTTGTTGAGTTGTTGCTGCCATAAGTTGACGAGGGAGTTCTTTTAATCCAGATAATATTTGAAATGAGTGCTTGAGAGATATAATATAATATTCTATAAATTGTGCTTTAATGTGGTTTTAATAAGAAATTTCCTTGAGCCCCTCGCTTATTAATGACAATATTTACTGGACCTGCATGATGATTTATTAGCATTAAACCATACTAAATGCATATTGGGAAAAGCGCGAAGGTGGAGGGGATAGATGAGAGCAAATAGGATTCGGGATTTCTGTGAATGGGAACCCGTGAACCTGTCGTTGCAGAAGATCAAAAATTTGATAAGTGTTGTAACGTGGACACTCTAACTCAATATAGGAGAGATGATATACTTAGGATATTGGGGATTCTAATGGTCAAAATATAGATCGTGGATCATTTAGGTACAAAATGTATGTCTCGAAACATGGGATATGAAAGCTTGAAACCTACAACTCGGGAACCCATGACTGTAGAAATGATTAAGGATAGAATTATATGATGATCGGTTGGACTCATGATATAGGAATAGGAAGTGAGAACCTGTGAGTCCGCCAACTTGCGAACCCACCATTTTTGGAAAAATGACTAAGTATAGTAATTATAAAGGGAGAACAAAAGGGATAAAAGAAAATGGAAATTTGGGTATGTATAGAAGAGGGAAAATAAATGGACAAAACAAGTTGGGAGAATAGAAAGGGGAGGGAAATTTTGGAAGAGGGAATTGATCTCAAAAATTGGATTCAACTGTGGGATGATAACCCCCTATGGGTTATCAAGAATCCAGATCCTTTCATGACCAGGTGCTTCCAACTATCGGGCTATGGAGTCAGAGTAAGAATATACAAACTGAAAAATAAAATTATGTACAATAAGAATGAGAAAGTCTTAAGAGAAGAAACCTTTCAAATGTTTCTCATTTACAGGAAGCATTAATATTTTACCCTTCATGTATTGGAGGATATAGGAGTTAAAATCTAAGATCTTCTTGATGATGTATGGTCCGATCCAGAGTGCTTCAAAATTTGTATGCATCGATGGTTTCTTGATCAAAATCTGGACCAGTGGTCAAAATTTTGCTCAAATTTCAAAGTGCTCGGAATGCGACGAAAATGGTGTCATTGCATCCATCTCATCTTCCTGATTCCGGCGGTATATTTACTTTTGCAAATGGATTCCGTATGGAGAAGATATCGCGATCTATTCGCCGAGCCAAACAAGAAAAAAAATTAGATGCTGACTGTACCTGTCCGTACAGTCCGTACGGTGACATGGCAGGCCATACATTCCGTATGATGACATGACAAAGGTCGTACGACGCACACGTGGCACTTGACGTGGCAAGCATTTAATGGTTGACAATTGGGTGAATCAACTTTTTGACACGTGGCATCATTTGGACGAATGGATGGGTGCCACATGGCCCAATCAAGGGCTGCCACGTGGCACCCGTTTATTGGCTATTGGTCATTTGTTTGGTTTATTAAAATTTTTATGGGTCCGTGGGGTTCGACCCTCGAACCTCTCTCCACCACAAATTTTTAACAAAGGTCAGCCCACCAATGCGCCATGCGTTGGCTTTTGTAATGTGTATGAGTTTTAAATTATTTGAAATAACAAAATGTTGTAACCGGTGGGGGGTCAGGCCAGGGCTTAGCCCCGACCCCGGTTCTATTACGTGAGCCATATGACCCTTGTCAAATGATTGAGCGGGAGCTTACAACGTTTTTCAGCCACGGTTGTATAACACATATATTTATATGCCATTCGCGCGGGGTTCCAAATGTGACCCGCAGTCATATTATGTGGCATGTGACCATTATGTAAACGGAGCGCGGAATTATGTTTTAACATTGTACCCGTGGTTCCATTGTGTAACCTATGACCACTGCTCCGATACGATGGGCGTGCGCGGTTTAAAGTTGTGATTTAAACCAGGTTCTATGGTATAAAACATATGACCATACTTTTTTTTAATGGCGCGCATTTTGGGTGGTTCCCCACGCAGTTTTATGGTTATTATATATGACCCCACACAATGGCGCAGGCGGGAATTTGGTTTTCAAATGGAGTCATCCCCGGGACATATGTATTTACCATATGGTCATACCTTTGTAAAAAAAAAGCGCATGTTTTTAGTTTTGTTTCAAATGGTTACAACTAACCATACCCCGACACTTGTCAAGCACTCGTTCCACTTTGGAACTGAGCCCGAAATTGCGCTGGGACGTGGCCATATGGTCCCCTATGCGCCCAACACCTTCGTCCTCGGGGGCTTTAATTTCTCTAATGGTGCGACAATTTAGCACCAATTTCGAAAGGCACACGTGTGCTGAGTTTAGGCACGGAAAATGCCAGAATCTAGGTTCATTCACACACAGGTGCAAAATGGCGAACCAGTGACAGAGCTTGAAGGGGAAAAATGGCAGGAGGCCTAACTTTCGGAGTTTTTGGCCAAATGAGGTGCCGAAAAAGCCCAGCTAGGGGTTTTTGGACGTTCTGAGTCCATTGGCATTGTTTTCACAGGCATTTGAAGACTTCTTTTGTAGGTTTTTAACCATTGAAGTTTGAGGATGCTCCAGGAAGCTTGAAGCCCTCATTGTTTGAGGCATTGCTCAGATGAGTACAGGTCTATTTTCTGAGACTGAATAGTCATTTTTGACTAATTATTATGCTCTGAACACATTGGGATAGGTTTAAGATCCATTGAAGGACTTTTATAGGTGTTTTTTCCACATTGAAGCTCAGGGAAGCTTGGAGGCCACATGTAGAAGAGGTCATTACTGGATGGACAAGATCCATTTGCAGAGTTCTAATAGTCATTTTTGGGGTTTTTTTGTATTCTAAACCCAATGGTACAGTCTGTAAATCCATTGGAGTTGAGAAACAACTTGTAAAATAATATTTGACAAACTAATCCCAAAGAGCCAAGTCCATTGAAGGAGGCTCAAGGAGATGTAGCCCAGAGAGGGGTGAACTCCTTTATCATCTTGTTATTGTTTTGAGTTTGTTGTGTTATTTGCTGCACTTTATAATGTTGTGCATTGGTTTATAACACCTAATTAACCTTTTAAAAGCACATTTCCTCACACATATACATTGACAAGAAGAAGCATGAACTTAACACATAAACTATCTTGCATATTTGAACACATGAAGCAAGGTCCTGTAAGGTTCATTTTATTGAAGTAGGGGGTGCTTGCATAGCATAACAAGTCAGCCTTCTATTTTCAGATCATTTCTCCTTGGCCTTGTTCTGAAGTAACACCAACTCTCCCTTCTAGAAATTCTTTACAATTGTGCTCTGATCAAAATATATTTTGACGCTCTGTTGCCTCTGAGAAATTCGATTCAGGCCTTTTCTTCATTCTTCTTCCAACTTCAACAACTAGTTAATTCTCCTCTAGATGGGTGAATTGTCTTATGTATCTTTTGTATTAACCACAAAAGTCAATGCATTGAGTTCGAGGATAATTATAATTTTTTCTTCTTTCCCATAAACCAATATATGGAGACATCTCGTTGCTATCCTTTAGATTCATTTTGATTTCCCATAATGCATCTGTCAGCTTCAGGTGCCAATTCCTTTGGTTCTTGTCAATGGTTTTCTTTAGTATCTGAACAAGTGTTTTGTTTGTGGATTCAACAATGCCATTACCATGTGGATAAAAATTCGATGATTGACCCATGATAATTCCATATTCTCTGGAAAAAAATTCATAAACTTCGACTCGATGAAAATAGAACCATTGTCTGCGAAAAATTTATCCGAGACACCAAATCTCGACATAATATTATCTTTGAGGAATTTAATTAGGTCTTCAGAATCAACCTACTTTAGTTCCACTGCTTTCATCCATTTTGTGAAATAATATGTAGCCATGAGAATGTATATATTCCCCTTGCTAGACTTTGGATTAATTTGCCCGAAAACATCAAGTCCCCATTGGGAGAACGATTTTTCTACAATTATGGGTTGTAAAGGCATCACAGATCTCTTCATTTTTCCTGAAAATTGTTGGCATGATACACACTTCCTTATTGTGGCATACGAGTTTTTGAATATCGATGGATAGTAGAATCCAACCCTTATTATCTTGTGGGTGGTGGCAGTAGGTGCAAAGTGTCCACCACATATTCCTTCATGGAATTCTCTCATCAGTTCTTGGGCTTGGTTTTCATCAACGCATCTTATTAGTATACCATCATAATTTATTATGAATAGTATATCATAAATCAACACATATTGATTTTACTTCATCTTCAATTTTATTCTCTCCTTGGGGTTCATGGTGACAGGAAATTGCTCGGACCTTAAATAGAATATAATATCTATGTACCATTCTGAATCAACCAGTGGTTCTCCTATTGAAATCGAAATCATTCCATCGATCGAATTACCATTGTCGATGAGATTTCATAAACCTTGTCCTTTGATAGATTTTAAAGGTTTAATATTGATATCATGTTCTTATTTGTTTGTCAGCCAGTTCGCCCATTTCTCTTCTCTCAATTTTTGATTCAGAAGCATCTTCACTCGTGATGAGGGAACATAAGAAATAACATGGGAGTTCAATATGTACATCTGAAAGTGTGTTACTTATTTTACAAGAGCCAAGGCTTGCTTCTCTAGTTTTGAATACCTCAAATCATAGTCATGTAGGTTTTTTCTCATGAAACTTATTGGGAGTTATTCTCCTTTGGTATTCATTTGAGTAAGAACAGATGCAACAACTGTCTCTATAGAAAATTAATAGATGATGAAATCCATTTGAAATTCCAGACTAATGCGGAATAGAGTTTTGGTGATTTCTCATTTGATTTTATTGAAAACCTCTTGAGTATTCGTTTTCCATTCAAACCTCTGCTCCTTTTTCAGCAACAAATTGATCAAATTTACAATACTTTCATATTCAGGAACAAACCTTCGCACAAAATTGATATTGCCAAAAAATGATTGGACTCCCTTCTTATATGTCGAGGGGTTGATCTCATTTATTTCTTTAACTCTTTCTGGATATATGTAAATCCCTTATTTGCACACAATGTGGCCCAACAAGTTTCCTTAAGTTACAATGAACAAGAACTTATTTGGATTTAGAGAGACACCATATATTCTACATCTTTCAAAAACCTTACTCAAATGATAGATATGATCACCCCTTTTCTTTGAATGCACCTTCAAGTAATATTGATAGTCTTCCATAAATTTTCTTATCGACCCATTGAATGCATGATCCATGGCCCTCTAGAATGTGGCTTCAGCATTCTTCAAACCAAAGGTAATTCTTGCATGTTCATATGTCTCCCAATGTGTGATAAATTTTTTATTTTCTCTATCTTCCTCACCCACAAAGACTTGGTTATATCTAGAAAAACCATCCAACATGGACATGCAAGCTGATCCAGTAACTTTATGGATAAGGAAATCCATATTAGGTAAAGGAAAGTTATCCTTTATGCTTTCTCTGTTAAGGTCTCTGAAGTCAACACACATCTGGAATTCCCTAGTCTTCTTTCTCACGATCACAGGATTTGAGAGCCAGTAGAAATGCCTGATGGGATAAATTATTCCTTCCTTCTTCAATTTCTTCGATTCAATATTTACCAGAGGTTTCGGTTTGGGATTCATCATCCTTATTTTTTTCTTTACAGGATTTAATACTTCCCTCAAAGGAATAATATTCTAGAATATAGTTTTATTGTAAGCTTTCAAACCATCATAGGTCCAAGTAAAAACATCAATATATTCTTTGAAAAAGGAAACATATTGATCAAATTCCTCAGCGATGCAATCAACTCCCAAGTTAACAGTTCCAATATTGATTTTTCTTATCTCTTGCACTTTTCAAACTAAAACTTCTTCAAGGAGATTCTTATCATGATCATCTTTCACAAAAAGAGATTTAGATTGTATAAAATCTTTTGGGACAATAGACGAGTGATCATCTTCAGCATCATCATCATTTAACAAACACATTTCCAGTTGTTCATCGTTCTCAAATACTTGCAAATATTCAATGTTATTAGGAACGAACAATCAGAAAGATCTTTCTACTTGGAAAGACATTTTTCTTTGGATATCGTCTGCGTTTGACAATGGGGCCGCCAAAAGATAATGAATCTTCCTTTTGATTCTTGTCCCTTGAACTGAAAGAAATGTTGAAGGAACTGAAAGATTACATCAATTCATTAACTCTTTTGAAATACAACTTAAGTCTTTCATTTTTTATTTTATACCTCTGGGTAACCTGATTGATGACCAAATCTAAGTCTCCAGTTACAATTAGATGTTCTATTTTCATTTCTTGTGCAAGGAGCATCCCCTAAATCAAATATTCATACTCTACCTCATTATTAGTGCATGAAAACTCCAATATAATAGCATATGGATGCACAATCTTACTTGGACTCATAAGAAAAATTCCAACTCCATTCCTAGAGCTTGAACAAGATCCATCAAATGACATCCTCCAATACCCTTCAAATGAACATTCTTGATTCTTTGTGTCTTTCACTTGCTCTAGGATTTCATTATGTTCCATGTACAATATATCATAGTTTCCAATATCGACATCTATATAATCCTCCATCAATTCATTGTCCTTCTTCTTGAAAGAGAAGGGTTTTCTAGGTCCACGGGGCACTTTAATCATTGCTCCTTTGTTTCCTGGAAACATCATACAACTCCCATCATTCATTATATATCCATGATCATAGATGTCAAATATCTTCCCAACATAACTCGATATGCTAGAGGACGGTATACCACAATAATATTGAAAACTATAATAATATGGGGGGTTGTCGTAATACTAGCATAAAATTCCTCGATATCTCCATAAGCTGGCACTTTTCTAGAATCAATTGCACATATGCTTTCATATGTTTCATAATACTTGGTGAAACTCATGCCCAATTCCTCCATGACTGCCAGTGGCATGATATTTTTCGTCGTGCCAGTCTCAACTAAACAATTATGCAGTGAAACATCATGATTTTCAACAGAAATGTAAAAGGGAGGAATTTTACCTCTCAGCTTGGACATTGACTGTTGGGCACTTTAATTGTCTAATTGGATAGAAAATCAAAGTGCTCAATATAAATTGTCAACCCAGGGAAGTCTGTTATTTCAAGATAATTGTGCACAGTCTATTCTATATTATGAAAGCATCTCTAATCTAATTGTAGTAGGGAAGTTTAAAAAAAAAAAAACATTATCACTAACACATTTGTGTTGATACAACTAGAGTTCTACAGATTTGAAATCATAATTGCAATCTAAACTGATGAATGTATAAAAACCCTGGATTTCCTACTCTAATCTAACTTTCTAATTTAGTTTTGCAGGAAGAAGTTCTATACTATTTGCAGAAAGGAAATCTACTTATTGCAAGAATGTACTTCACACAAGATTTTAACCTAATGTAGAAAAAGGGAAAGCAGTTCTCTAGCAATGTTCAACAATCGACTTCTAATTCTCATGAGACAAGTTTATGTGCATCTAACAAGAAGGAACTAAACTATAACAACAGTTGTATTCTAGAAATTTCTAACAATTAAATCATTCACATTTAAAACAACTAATCTAGAATTCAAAACAGAGGGGAATTGGTGAGGAAGGTGGGCCCTTTCCTTCTCACTAAATCTGCTCAAAGAAATAGGTTACAGTCTGCTAAAGGAATTCAATCCATTCTTTCATTCAATTGCCAAAAATGTCTATGTACAACAAGAATTACTTTTCTTTCTCCAGTAAAAAAAAACTCCCTTTCATTACAAAAGCTCTCTTATTTAAAGTCAGATTCATTCAGTAGAACATAAAAAAAACATTCTTGAGAATCCCTGATTCTCAATTTGTTCATTTGATATCATTACTACAAAATCTAGAACTCTCCTTGATCAACATCGTGAGCCAACATATCTAATCAGCAGGTGTTGCATTAGTCATATAACAACAGGATTGGTGGCATCTGTTGTAACAGCTTCCAGTATTGATGGGCTTCTGTTGCAGTAGTCGTGTAATAGCTTCTAGGATTGGTGGCATCTATTGCAGCAGTCATATAATATATTCCAAGATTGGCGCATAGCTCTAACAACTGCGAGTTTCTCGAAGTAGGTTGTTCTAGGCATTCTGATCATTAGTTAAATCATTTCATGGGTAAAATATGTGAACGTTACCAATCAAACATGCTAAGTAAATGAAAATATAAAAGAGAGATGAATAGTTCACACCTTGGGAAAAAGGGTCTTAGTAATCATTATAATAGTCATTTAGCTTAGGAATGAGAAGGTTGAATGGGCAAAAGATGTAGTGAAAAAGGGACATTTATGGGTCCTAACATGCCCCCCAACTGAAGACATTGCATGTCCTCATGCAAAACACATTCAAACCTTACTTTGTAGCTGAATTAGATAACTGTCTCCTCCAGTGCAAAATTGCTAAGAGAAATTACTAAGTGCCAGTATTGAAAAATGTTGTTTTCAAAAGAAAATCTGTTGTGTCAACGATCTATATGAGTTTCTTTATCTTTGAGAATAGAATCAATTTGAGTTGCTCGAGTAACAACTCGTGAAGGAAACAGATGTTCTTGTTTGCAAGCTTCTGGTATACCAGTAGTTGTTTTATGATGTTGAGATCTCCTTTGTTTTACTGATTTTTGTGTAGCAATAAGTTCATGTTCATACTTGACTAAGACAGTTGTTGATCCTTTAGCGACTAGAACTTTGACTACCTCATATCCTGCCTCAAAGTAAATGTTTCCGCACTCAAATCACATGAGTTCTTTGTTTCTGTCCATAACAACTTTTGTCAGTGCTAGGATGTCCAATGTTATCCCTTTTGGATTCTTTTGTCGAGCAGCCTCCACCTCTTGCTTCAGGGTATTTAACTCTGTTTTGAGGTTATCATTCTCTATTATTAGTGCAACGATTCTGGAATTTTCTGTATTCTTGATCATTATCTCTATTTGGGCAAACAATTGGGCAAGTGGCACATCCTCATCATGCTGTGTAGTTGGTTCTTGTGTAACAGTTGTGTGTGTAAGGATTGGTTCTTGTGGAATAGTATCAACATGGACAGTTGGTTCTTGTGTAACAGTTGTGTCTGTCATAATTGGTTCTTTTGAAACAGTCTCAACATGGACAATTGGCTCTTCTATTACTAGCTCTGGTGGCACAATCCTCTATGGAGAAGTTGGTTCTGGTGTAACAGTATCGACCTAGACAGTTGGTTCTTGTGTAACAGCAGTATATGTCATGACTAGGTCCTGTGGAACAGTTACCACTTGGATAGTTGGTTCATGTGGAACCGTCCTTGCATCAAACATAGAGGATAGTGGACAAAGAATAGGAATATCCTGTTCCACATCTTTCCATCTAATTGCAGCTTCCACAGACCTGGTGGACCTGGTTCTTCTCCTTGGTAAAATAGAAATGAAAGCATGGGTTTTCTTCTTCGTTGTTGGAGGAGGAACGAGGCGTTCTTCCTCAACCACACAAGGAGGATATTTTGGTATAATGGGGTCTGCAATGATTTGGACATCATCAATGGATGTTTTATGCACAGAATCATCAGGTGAAGCCGATGATTCTGCTGCGATTTGAGTACCTTCATTCTGAAAGGAGAGAATAGTTTCATGAAGTTCTGTGCATAAAGTAAAACCTGATATTCGTACCTCTGTAGAATTCTCTATCACAACAACCAGAAGGATCTGATTTTCTATTGATCCAATTTGTTCAAGGGCTCTCCAAGGTTTTCCCTTGAATCGACATTTTCTTTTCTGAGAAAGTGCACTGGTAATTATAGTAGACGCTTGATCGTCTATTGCAGCAATAGGAGGGTTCTATGTGAATGTCGGTGCAACAACAGAGAAGGTAAGCGGACTTGATGTTATAGTGGACCATGTGGACCTTCCTCACTTTTTTGGTAATGCAGAGATAGGAACAAGGGTGTTCTTTTCAGAGACAGGGGGTAGGTTGTCAATGATAGGTGTTACAATGGACCGTGCTGACCTTGTTCTCTTTCTCGGTGATCCAAAGATAAGAGTAGGGGTTTTCTTTTTAGAGACAAGGGTTAGGTTTTCAATGATAGGTGTTGCAGCCAAGTGTTGTGATGCATGTCTTGATCGAGTGGTTGGTTGTTCATCTTTTTGTTCGACCACAACTACAGGCTATTGCAATGCAATTTCATCGAGGCTTGTCTGGCTTGTGTCAGGATGGCTTCAGGTCATGTGGTTAGTTTTCTGAGTTGTCTTATGGGCAGTGAAAGTAGGGGTTTGGAATATTTTTGCAGTTGAAGGCAGAGGCTCGGGAAGAGGTCCATGGGTTGTGTTTTCAAGGATTGGTGCAATCCTATTTGTATGTACAAACTGTGGCTAGTCTGCTACACCGGGTAATGGGTTATTGGAAATGCCCATACCTCTGCGAATTAATAGGATGATGAGTCTATGATTAGAAATGTAGTTCTTTGGGTTCTTGGATTTTTTTACAAAATGAGCCATGTTATGCAATGAATGGAGGAGAAAATAAGGAATGTTTATGAATTTCTGATGTCGCAGATGTGATAATAAGATGAAATAAGAAAAATAAACAACTTGGTATCGGCCTTCGCAAGTAATGTACCTTTTAAGAAATTCTATGACTTTCCTCCATGGATCTAGTAAGGAATTGACATCTGCACCTTTTCCTTTGGTCTAAACTTGCTCAGTGTTGACAAGGAAACCCTTATGTGCATCCAGAAGATGTGTTTTTCTATGAAACCATCGGTCTCCTGTTCTTGGCAACCCTGTTACATCAATAATGCTTTCTTCTAACACTGGAATCCTTACCCAATTCACCATTGAATACCCTTCAGTAAAATTTTGACTAAACTCCAATACCTCATCCTCATTAAACCCCTTCAAATTTTTAAAATATGATATCCAGCCAGCCTGGATAAATATTTGGTAGCCCTCTGGGTGTAGCAACAAACTGTCTAGAGTTGCAGGTTCATATCTCACAGCTAATCCTCCCATGATGGTGCTTAAGAGTCTAACAGGCACATAGGAGGAGAAACTATCCACCTAAATCAGAGACACAACAAGCTCGAACATGGTTAGCAGAAAGAATACAGTGTCTCAGTAAAAAGAAGTGTGGGCGGAAAGGTGGTGGAGGTGTGTATAAAATTCGGTATGGACAACTAGATTTACATTCCCCCACCCCCAACTAAGCGGATTGGTTCCAAGTGCATCGATTTATGACAACCAGTTAGTAAATAAGAAACCATGCTTTTATATCTTCATTACTTTAACACATGGGATTAATCACGTACCTCATATTTTACCGCACATAACGACCTGCCAGAGTAACCGCACAATCCAACCGCCATCTGAGTGGTGCGGAATAGTTGACATGATGAAGGATTGTGAGAGAAATGACAACTGGAGCAGAGAGGGAGTCCTTACTGTAGTTATGCAACAGGAAATCGCCAGATGTGAAGCCAAGTCATTATGAAGCAGCACTTTCAGATAGAGAGCATCAGTATTGTCTAATCAGTGGTGTTGTGGCATGGAAAGATTGGAGGGCTGGAGTAGCAACATCGAAAAAAATGTGAAAAAGAAAGAGTGAAGTGGCAAGAAAGAATAAAAACAATTAGTGTATCAGCAGTTTCTTCGACAAAAATGGTTGAGGTAGGTGTAACATCATGGAAATTGGCCAATTTAGCAAAAAAAAGGGTGTAACAACATGGAAATTGGCCAATTTATCAGAAGAAGGTGTAACAGCATGGAAATCAACGAATTTAACAGAAGAAGGTGTAACATCATGGAAATCGGCCAATTTAGCGAAAAAAAGGGGTGTAACAGTATAAAAAACGGCCGAATGCTACATTAGTTAGTTTCTAGGAAGTTTTTCAACTTCCATGAGCTAATCATTTGACTCATTTTTCACTACTCAACCTTGTTGTTCATCAATCCACTTGCACACACATAACCGCCTGATACCTTTCAAAGCTTTATTAGCATAGTAAAGAAAAATAGATAAATTTCAACTAAAAATAGAGAAATACAAATTTTGCTGAGGTTATTTATATACAAGGTCTGAGCAAAAGAAGTCCTAAAGTTCAAAAGGGGAAGGAGCAAGCTCCTTTCCATTTAATAATTGATAACCTGTATCAACTGTACATCTAGTTTTGAATTTTGGCTTGGACAGTGGACGTTGATACAGACGCAAGCGATGACCATTTGCATGTAAGTGTGTATTGGATCCATCAATAGTAATCAATCGAATTGTCCCATTGGGAAAAACAGTGTCTATCTCGTAAGACCCTAGCCATCGTGTACGCAGGTTACCTTGAAACTCCTTAAAGCGTGAATCATACAACAGAGCCCAATCTCCTTTCTGGAATAATTTCTTCTTGATGACTCGGTCATGCCATTTTGTTCTTTGTTGTTGAATCACTGTGGTTTGATGGATGACATCCAAACTCTTTTCATCAAGCTCATTAAGCTGCTACAGTCTGCCTTTCTGTGACATAGTCAAGTTGAGGTTGACTGTTGATGCAGTTCTTAAGGTTTTGATTTTGAATTCAATGGGGAAAATAGGGCTTTTTCCATATACCAGCTCGTAAGGAGAAAAACCAGTTGTTCTCCTCCAAGTAGTTCAGTAAGCCCATAGAGCTTCATGCAATCTATCAAACCAATCCCTACGATTTTCTCTCACTGTTTTAGTAAGAATGATTTGATAATTTTGTTGGTGCTTTCCACCTGGCCATTGCCTTGTGGATGGTATGGAGATTCTATTCTATATAAAACATGATATTTACTGATTAGAGATTCAAATTTATATGATGTTAAATGGGTTCCTCCATCAGTTACCAATTCTCTGGGAACGCCAAACCTAACAAATATATCTTCAAACAAGAATGCTAAGACAACTTCTTCTGAGGCTTGGATAAGTGCTTTTGCCTCCACCCACTTGGTCATGTAATATTTACAGACCAATATATAGACTTTCTGATTGGAAGGTGGGTTAATGAGTCCTACAAAATCCATGGCCCATATCTCAGAAGGATCTAACACTACTTGAGACTGGAGAGGCATCTCATCCCTGTGAGTTGGCTGACCCATGTGTTGGCAACTATCACAAGCTTGGACATACTTCTTGGCATCTTGAAATATGCTAGGCCAACAAAAGCCCATCCTTAAAAGATTATTCCTGATCCTTTTATCAACAAAATGACCCCCACAAGGGCCATCATGGCAAGCTTTCAGCAGATCATAAACTTCATCATCCCTCACAAATCTCCTAATTTATTGGTCCAAACCTATGTAGAAGAGGTATCCTCCTATCCAACTATACCTAGCACTCTTTTGAATAATCTTCCTTCTTTCTCGAGGAGATAGATGTGGAGGTACCTTCCCTACAACCAAATAATTAGCAATGTCTGCATACCAAGGTGAGTGAGCAGATACTGCAAACAAATGTTCATCAGGAAAGGAATCATCTACAAGTGAATTATCATCATTTATATGTAATCTTAAGAGAAATCAGCAACCACATTTTCTTTTCCTGGTCTATCCACTATAGTGATGTCAAATTCTTGCAGTAGTAACAACCATCTTGTCACTCAGGCATTAGTAATAGGTTTATTCATTAGATATTTAATGGTTGTATGATCAATATGAATAAAAGTGGGATAACCATTTACATAATGCCTGAATTTATTGATTCCATAAACTACTGCCAAGAATTCTCTTTCAGTAATTGTGTATTTTGACTCAGCAGGAGCCATGTTCTTGTTGATATAGTAGATAGCGTAGGGTTCTTTGTCCTCCTGTTTCCCTAGTACTGCACCAATTGCAGTGTCTAAGGAATATGAATAAATGTGAAAAGGAAGATCCCAATTGGGCCCTCTCAAGATGGGAGTTGTGGACAATTTCTGTTTAATATCTGCAAAAGACAATTCACAGTTGTCAGTCCAACAAAAGTCAACATCTTTTGTTAGTAGAAAAAACAATGGAGAGGCAAGTTTAGAGAATTTTTTAATGAATCTCCTGTAATACCCGACATGCCTTAAAAGACTTCTTAACTCTTTCTGAGTTGATGGAGTTAGAATGTCCAAAATTACCTAGATTTTGGCTGGATCTACCTAAATCCCTGCATAAGAGATGAAGTGTCCCAGCACTACCCCTTCGCACATCATCATATGGAACTTTTTTGTACTTAAAGAAAGATGAGACTGTCTACATATTTTGAGAACTTTTTCTAGATTAGACAAAGATTCTTTGAAATCAGTACCATAAGGTGTAAAGTCATCCATGAATATTTCCATACAGTCATTCACCATATCAGAGAAAATACCAATCACAGCTCTCTGGAAAGTGGTTGGTGCATTACACAAGCCAAATGGGAGAACCTTGTAGGCAAATGTACCCTAAGGGTTGGTAAAGGTGGTCTTATATTGGTCCTATGGGGCAATTTGTATATGGTTATAGCCACTGAATCCATCTAGGAAAGAAAAATATTTTTCTTTGGCTAGGTTGTCTAAAACCTGATCAATAAATGGCAGAGGGAAATGATCCTTCTACATGGCCTTATTCGGGGCTCTATAGTCCACACACACTCTCCACTTACCATTATTTTTAGGCACAATAACCAACGGTGATACTCACTCACTGTCTGATATAGGATAGATGAATCTAGCATTGAGAAGTTTTTGAAGTTCTTCCTTAACAATTTCTTTAAGGTTTGGGTTCATCCTCCTTTGCGGTTGGAAAATGGGTCAGCATTCTTATTTGATGTATATATGGTCGGTGCATAGTTCAGAGGGAATTCCTTTCATATCCATGTAATCCTAGGCAAATTCTTCTTTATGTATAGTCAGTAATTTCATCAATCAACGAGTTTCAGCAGTGGAGAGATCAGGATAAAAGAGTAATTTCTTCTGCAAAGTATCCATTTGTGAGGCAAAAGAGTTAATCATCTTTGTTTTTAAATTTTCTAACAGATTACCTATTTCTTCTCTTGTTGCTCCTCCATTGGCTGATTTATGTACCCTTGAAAAAGTGGCATCCTTGGTAGCTGACTTATTCCTTGTAGATCCTCGAGAACATGTTTTGAAAAGATCTATAATGTCCTCATAGGATTCCTTAGATATATCTCCATTGCCAAGCATATTCAGCATATCTAAACAATCTTCTCTAACTCCTTTGAGAAAAATGGTTTTCAGAATGTCCTTACTCAGATCTAGATGTCCAGACCTTTGTAGATTATATTGGAGTCGCTCCACAAAGTCTTCAAGAGTCTCATCCTCCTTCTGTGACATCTTGAATAGTTCCTCTCTTTGTTCCCTTGTTTGATAGTAGTCTTGGTATTTGTTCAGGAAAATATGCCTCATTTGTACCCATGTTGAAATGTTTTCTCCTCCAAGGCTCATGAACGATCTTAACGCAATACCCTTTAATGTAGCTGGAAACAGTTTAAGCTTATGCGCAGTGGTAGTGTAGTCATAGATTCTACACAAAATGTCAAATTAAAACAGAAACTAATCCGGATCTTCAGTAGACAATCCATGAAAATTTGGGAGAGTTGAGAGAGGTATGTTTTTCATAGGATCCATCCCTCGTGTGGGAACATCAGAAATAGGGAAAACCAAGGTAGAGATAGTATTTTCATTGTTTACCTGATCCTCGTTGTTCTGTGGATTCTCTTGGTAGAGTTCTTCTTCATTATCCCCTTGATTCGCCATATGTTCTCTTTCTCTCCAAACAACGTCCCACTCTTCTTTAGTGACTATCTGACTGTTGATCTAATAAACAACTTCTTCTAGATTTTCCCTGTTCTAGGCTATACTTCCTTGATCTCCAATGTTCTCCAGTGTTGCTTGCTGATTTGTTGGTGACAAATCTTCAGCTTCAACTTCATCTTCAGTTTCATCCCTTGATGAGAACGATGTTTTGAGAAGGGGTATTTCTGCTGACTACGGATCACGTCTTCTTGGAGGATTTGTAGGGCATAAAATGGATCCTGAAGAAGAATATTCTCTGGCTATAATATCATCAACAATGGTTTGTCTACCCAGTATGTTAGGATTTCTTCCTCCACGTCCTCTAGTACCTATAAGGTTAGTATTTTGGGTGATTCATCTTCACATTTCATGATTGTTAATGGATAAATCCATGAGTGCGGACACAAACTGATCTCCCTAGATCCACCTGGATCTAGAACAAAACGAGACAGAATACTACTCTTTCTCTAGATCTAGATTATTGAACAAACTAAGAGAAATGGATAGTGGACATACCTTATGAACGCTTCTCCTTAAATCTCTATTGTTCCTTGCTCCACTTCGATGCTCTTGTGCCGTCCAATCACAACAGTAAAAACCAATCAAAGTACAAGCAAATTAATGTATTTAATACCTAGTCTATACATGTGATCAAGGAATCATGTAATAAGTTGACATCATCATTATGGGAAAGGGACATATTCATGTATTGAATTAACTGAAAGAGAAATATACAACATGAGCCTTGATGTCGTAGATCTCCTTTCAATGGCTCCTAGTTCTAACACACACACTTGCTCATGCATGAAGAAAATCAACCACATAAGATGATCTTGCTATTGTCCTTTGTTGTTGTAGCTTCAGTCCTCCATACAGTCTTGTACTGATTCTCCCATCAATCTCTTACTAGCTTGCTTCTAATCTTTCTTGTTAACCCTTTCCATGAGCAATCTCCTCAATATATAGTAGAAGATAACTTAGTTACTTGGATAGAGAATGATCCCAATATATCTGGAAAGTTAGTATTTTGCCAACCATTCGAAAGCCAACTCATCCTTCTAGAAGATTCTTTCTAGAAGGATTGAGAACTCATCCATTTTCCTTCTTTAGAAACATGTCTGCACCCTGACTTCAAGTACAGTGCGAGAAGTTTGCAATCAATCTGAAGGCAGCCTGCGGGAATTAAGGATTCCCACAGGTGAGTATATATGCAGCCTACGAACTATCTTTTAAACTATACTTTCTGGAAACTGACAAGTGTAACCTTCCTCATAAAAATGTTCTTAATAAAGAGTTTGATTTCCTATTATCATGACACTGTCCTGACATCATCCCAATGACCAAAAATGTGGATAACAGAATGCCCCCCAAAGTTTGAGAGCGGAACCAGTGACAGTCGATAGACTTTGTAAGCTGCATGTGTGTGTCAAGAACTAAGAGCACATCTAATCAGAGACCTACAAACGACCAAGCATCAACAGAATATCAAATATATCAAGTCCGAGGTAGGCATTCCCATACTCAGATCATAGACTGATGACATCAAAAACAAAAGGGCATGGCCACCAATCATACATTGTGGATCCATGTAGTCATAATATAGCACAGCCACTGGAATACATTGTGGATCTGTGCGACAAATGTGCAATCAAAATGACATAGACACGAACCATACACAGTGGATCTATGTGTCGCAAAATATACATACTCCATCGCAACTTGGATGTAAAGATAGGATCCACGGTCTTCAAACCTATCACCCAAAGTACGAATCTGACCATGTGATTACATGTGTCGAAGTCGAACATGGTAGAAACCACTTGATTACCGGTCATTGATGTATACCGTTAACAAGTG
>JZKD02S1650823.1:100868-113023 GCA_000966675.3 Picea glauca
ATATGAATGACACGACCAATGATTTGGCAGCATTGACTCAAAGACGACACAGGAATGACCTTGTAGAAAATCGAATGAGAGACAAATGGATTTCCCAAACCAGCTTCAAATGATGAATAGGGTGTGTCATGTTCAAGAGTGACACTTACTGCCAATCAATACAAAGATGAAACATATCCCTTTCCCAAATTTTCCCCCACCATTTCTAGTAAGTACCTCTTTATTTTTACGCAAGCTTGAAGAGGATCACATATGCTTGTTGATATAAGCTCATCCTTTGGACAAGTCCCTCGGAGTATGTTTAACGAATCCTAAGAAGGAGTGGTTCAGTCCCATCACGGGTTTGTCAATGTTTGTTTAACGAGTCCATAGATAGTAAACTCGAAGGTTTTTCAAGATTATAGAGTTTGGAAAAACACGTAAAAGAGAACTCTCTCAGTTCCTTTTTCGTAAAATAGTCTGGAAGAGACCAAAAAAGAGAGAAATTATCGCTCACCAGACGCATATTTCAAATACTTTAGCGACGTGAAGATAGCAAGGTCGCTCTACGATCTTTTCATGTTTAGAGAGTCTGAAAAAAGCTTAAAGAGGACTCCATGGGGGTCCCTTTTTCGTATAACCTTGTTGAGCCCGAAAAAGTGATAAAACTATGCTCGATCACGTTCTCTTGTTTTTACGAGCGTAAGAACGGACAAAAATGATGCTCGAGGTTTTTATGTAAAAACCATGAAAAACAATAAAAAACACACCATTACGAAGAAAAATATGTCCATACCCTTATATATAATCATCACCGTCAACACACCTACAATTCATTACACTCATCTTGATATTAGTAATTAGTTTTAAACAATAGAAAAACATAAAAACCCAAAAATGACATAGTAAAAAGGTAAATTAAATGAGTAAATACACATTTTTACCATATCATTTCACATTTTCACTATTGAGTTTCAAAAACCCCCTTTTTACCCTTCGAATTCGGTGTTTATTTTTGGGAGCTAAAAGAGATCATTTGATGAGTCGTTTGTAGCATTACGGTAAGCTCTTCATACTTGACATTTTCATGGTTTAAAGTTTTGATTTCATTGGTCATTTTTTCATTTCCAAGTTGGTTTTTGAACCCTACCATTCGCATAGGCATTCTCGCAGGCTGCCCATACGGGACCTGCAAGAATGATGCATTCTCACAGGTGAGCCTTGAGCCACCTGCAAGGTGTTCACACTGTGTATAATAAGGCACCTGCGAGCAACGCAGAACTCAAAAAAAAATTAAATATTTAGCCAATGAAAAAGATTCATATCATGAATAAAATCATTAATCCTCCTTGTATGTTCTTTATGCAGATAAATAGCCACAAACATGGTGCTCAAGTGGCGAGAACGAGAACATGAGGAGGATAATGCAAATGCCGAGAATCATCCTCCCACCATAGCTGCATTGAGAGATTGTGGGCTCTTAAAATACTTTCGCAACCTGGGCATGAGGGCCCAAGTCAGACTACTGGAGTACCTGGTCCGTATGTGGGACCCAGATCAGCAGGTTTTCAATGTAGGAGCTCACACATTATCCATCGACATTGAGGACATATACTTCTTGATTGGATTGTCCAGGCATGGGTATTATGTCAGTCTAACTGGTAGTAGAGGCGGTGGCCTCAAGATGAGTGAATATTGCAGTCAATACTGTGTACCAGAGGCTGAGAGAAAAAAGGGAAAGTTACCATCTGGGGGGTACAAGACTTGACCCTCCGAACTATTCTCTTTAAAATTGCTCGGATGGCTGGAAGTTCTTCTCCCCATAGGGAATTACAAAGCTACTTCCAGTACGCCGTCGAGTGTACTGAGCCCGGAGTATTTAACTGGGCTGATGCAATGTTGCACAGTATCAAAAGACAGTTAACAAAATGCAGGCGAGGTGAATTGAAACAATTTGGGTATGGTTCTTTGCTAGTGTCCTTCTTCCTTGAGAGGGTCCCCGTATTTAGAATACAGGTTGAGTGGGACTTCTCAGGTCCTAGAGATCCAAGGATGTTGAGGTGGTGTCGGCTCATGGCCCAGCACGTGGCAGGACCAATCATCAAATATGACGATATTTTCTTTGACTGGTTGCAAAACCAGATGTTGATGGTCAATGACTACGCCTATGCTGGGTTGGATTTTAGAGGATATCCAAATTTAGCACTGCCTGAGGACGCATAGTGGGGTGACCTGGGTAAGAAGTACATGCATTTTCTCTTTTTAAATGTTTTTGAATTTTAATCATATTCAAATGTTTTTGGTTTTATATATTTATTTGAAGACTAACAAAAAAATGTTTGTTGATAACACAGATGTTGGACCGTATAGACCTCTTGGCACTTCTCCTATCCAGCGACGAGGAGAGGTAGCAGCAGCACCACCACAGTATGCCGAAGATTATCAAGTGGTGGAACAGAATTTAGAGGGCCTAATAGCAGACATTCCAGATATGACTCTGGAAGAGGTTCCACGACGCGATCAGTGTCACACTGTAGGGGTATCAGCAGCTATGGGTCGAATTCTCCGTAGAGTTTCTAGAGAATTTGTGTGTTACCATGAACGCCATCTGTGACATCACTTTGTAGAAGATATAAGCTTCAATTTTTTATATTTTTGTCTTCGTAAAAAAAAAAACTCTTTTGATCGTTATATATATAGATGGCTTCTATCGGTTTACTTTATATTGTGTGAATTTTATTGTGTTTGATTTATAAATGGTTTAAATGTCAGTCCAATACATAATTAGCCAATGCATCTGTTAATGTATTAAGACATCTAGGAATATGCTAATATTCAATGTGATCAAAATATCGTTCCAAGAGGTGAATCCGCAAATATACCCGTAACAGAGTAGGACTTCGAATAGAGTAGATATTACTTAGTTGTAGTACTATAAGCTGCGAGTCAAGTCGCACAACCAAATGACGAATTCCAAGTGAGATAGCATCAACCAATAGCTCAATGATGGCGCTATACTCTGCGATGTTGTTGGTTGCACGGCCAAGACATACACCTCGTAAAGATATAAGTTCGTTTGTTGGGGTATAGATTGCCCATGCAGCAGAAGCTAGGTTTCGAGTACTACGGCTAGCACCATCAGCGAAGCCAATATAGGGTAGCGAAGACTCCGACATCTGGCAATCAAACACAATGTCACATAAGGGAAGAGACCAGATAACATCAAAAGCAAACTAAAGTAACACACATAAAGTATGATACATAAAAATACAAGTACTTGTGCACAAATGAATTATGCATATTACTTCTTCAAGTACAACCCATTCCTGGGTTCACTCAAAGGGATACCATAATAATCGACCAGCTCATATGCTCCTTTTTCCAAAACTCAATGAACAATATAAGGACCTTGCCACATTGGTTCGAATTTCCCAGCTCCTAAGACATCTCGATCCTGTTCATAGAGAATAACAAGATCGCCTTAAGAGAAAACACGAGGCTTGACATGTTTGTCATATTGTGCCTTGACACGTTTCTTCTGGGATTCTATTACTAGAGTGGCGTCACGTCGAGATTTGTCTAATTGCATCAAATACAATAGACGCTCTTCCTCAGTAGAAGTATTGGGTAAAATTTCGACATCTAGCTTCAGAGAGGGTATCTCACATTCTATAGGAAGAATGGCTTCCACACCATAGACCAATCGAAAAGGTGTAAACCCCATAGCGGATTTAATAGATGTCTGGTATGCCCACAATGTCGAAAACAACATTGTGTGCCAACTTGTTTTATGAATTCCTATCATCTGTCAAAGCATATTTATGAGAAATTTTTTGATTGCTTCGACCTGGCCATTAGCTTGCGGATAATAGGGTGTTGAGTTATCATGATGAAGACCCAACTTTTCTGTAAGTTCAGACATCATAAAATTCCTAAAATGACTATCGTGATCAGTAACGATAGCTTGAGGAACACCAAAACGAGCTATGACATGGTTAAAAAGAAACAACATTGCAGTCTTTCCAGTATTATCGAATGTCGGCATCGCCTCGGCCCATTTTGTAAAATAATCAACAGATACAATGATGTAACCATGCCCCCCGGCCGAGTGAGGGTGACATGTCATGAAATCAATGCCCCATTTTGCAAAAGGACCAACTGAGACTACAGGATGAAGAGGAGCAGGATGTGACCGAATTTTTTGGTTGTAGGTCTGGTAGGCATGGCATTTATGGACGGCAGTAATGCAGTCATTGAACAAGGAAGGACAAAAATAACCTGCGCGTAAGATCTTCTGGGCAGTAGCATACCCAGACATATGAACACCACATGCTCCAGAATGGCAGTCATTCAGAGCTTTCTCAGCTTCGTCAAAATTCAAACAACGTCAAAAAACAGAGTCAATACCCTGACGGTAAAGAGTATCACTGAGAATAATGTATTGACACACTTGATAACGAACACGACGTCGTTCAGTGCTAGACAAAGTTGGTCGGAAAGTCTGGGTTTGGATATATATAATGATATCTCCATACCAAATATCATTAGTACTAATTAGGAAAAGAGATTCATCGGGTAATGAATCTATTGCTACATTTTCCGTGGTAGAGTGAGGAAAATCACATATTAACTCAGCAAAAACTAAGGATTTCTTAGACGTGGCACGATCGAATTCCAAGTCAAACTCCTGGAGTATGACAATCCATTTGGAGTACTTTCCCCCTAGCAATTGACATTTCAAAATGTGTTGCATAGGGTTGCAATGAGAAATCACGGTAGTTTTCCTTGAGAGAATATAATGCCAAAAGCGTTGAACAACTTGAACGGAAGCCAAAGCCAGTTTCTCAACATGTTGGTATTTGATTTCAGTAGAGGTGAGACTTCGACTCAAATAATAAACAACATATTCATCGCCTTTATCATCCTCCTAGACTAGAACCATGCCAATAGTATACTCAGAGGCAGCAAGATACAGAAAATAATCATGACTATAATCAGGAGGAAAGAGAAGCGGAGCTCGTGTGAGGGACAACTTCAAAGCCTTGAAAGCATTGTTTTCCATGGTATCCCAGACGAACTCTGAATCTTTCTTTAGTAGCCTTGTAAAACCACGAGTAATCTTGACGTAATTAGGGATGAAATGAAGAAGAAACCCTGCAAACTTTGCAACTGATGCAGTGTAGAAGGAGGAGGGAGATTAAGAATCGCCCCAACGTTAAGAGGATCCACCCTGATCCCCTGACATGAAACAATGAAACCTAGAAGACGGCCAGATTCTACGCAAAAAATGCATTTATGAGGATTTAAATGAATACGATAGAATCGACAACGAACGAAAATGGCTCAGAGATGAGCGGGGTGATCGACTCGGCGTAAAGAATGAGCTGGTAAATCGTCCAAATAGGGTTGAACGATATGCTTTATATCATGAAAAGCATAATACATAGCATGTTGAAACGTCGCGCCAATGTTCTTAAGACCGAAGGGAAGTTTCCTATAGGCAAAATTACCCCAAGGACAAATAAAAGCGGTTTTATGTTGGTCTTCGGGAGCGATGTTAATTTGATTATAGCCGAAAAAACCATCCATGAGAGAAAAGATCTCACTTCCGGCACAGTCATCGACAATCTGGTCTACGAAAGGGGTTGGAAAGTTGTCTTTTGGACAGGCTTTGTTAATATCCCTATAATCAACACATACACGAATATTGCCACCTTTCTTATCAATCGGTACAAGGTTAGAAACCAATTCTGTCAGAGCCACTGGATAAATAAAACCGGCTTTGAGAAGTTTTTCAACCTCAAGCTTGATTGTCGCCGCTTTACGTGGGTGGACCGGACGAAGGCGTTGTCGGGCTAGTTTAGCTCCGAGGTATGTCTTTATCTCATGTACAACAATAGCAGGTTCGATACCGGGCATCTCTTCGTAACTCCAGGAAAAGATGTCATGAAATTATTTGAACAGAGAGGTATAGGTGACGATTTCATCCGAAGAACACGAAGCTCCAATGTGAAAATTTTCAACTATCCCAGGTTTAACTGAGATGTCAATGGGAATCATGGGAGATATATTACTGAGGTTCCCTTCAGAGAACACATCGTGTGAAGTCACAGGAACCGTGGAAATGACAACAATGTTCGACAGAGTCGAAATTTGTTGGTAGTTCTCTAGAGTGTGTTGTTCCAGAAAGAGTATGGAACGATGATGTCCATCGTCCCAAGGGGTGTCTTCCATGACGGACATGATCATCTCGTCAGTGATAAAAATGACATGGAAAGGATCGGGAGACAACTCATCAAGAGAGGAGGTAGAAGGTGTTGTCGATTGAATGGCTTGATAAGTAGACTCAATCGAACTTAACGGCATAACGTCGCCGAAAAATGTGTGATCTCTAGGGTTAGGGACAATCCAAGGGTCATGTGACGCAAGAAGTTCATGAGGCACAGTGGAGATGATATTGATAGAAGCAACTGACGGGCATAGAACATCGGGCGGTGGAATGGGGAAAGTACACATTAACAAAGAGTCCTTTAAAAGGTCGACACCGACATTCTCATAACCCGACGGGGTCTTAGCTATAAACGGCACATTTCTAGTATGAGTATTGAAATTAAAGAAGGCAAGTTGGTCAATAGTAACTACCTTTCCATGATGAGTAAAACGCACTACACGGAAAAGGGTTGACACTACCGCACGCATGGAATCAATCCAGGTACGACCAAGTAGAAGATTATAATCAAGGGGAGCATCAAAAAATTCCACTTCAACTTGGACCGTTTTACCTTCTAGTGTAACAGGTAACGATGGAAGAACACCGTAAGGCTTCAAACCAGAGCCATTGAAGGCTTTCAAAGTATTTTGTGATTCGTTCAAGGGAGGAGAGCCAATGGCTTTCCAACAAGCAAAAGACATTACACACGTTGAGGCACCCTCGTCGATTATAGTTCGACAAATGTTCTTGTCAGAGACAACAACTTGTATATGGAACGCGAGTTGGGGTGGTAACCTCGAAATGTGATCTTCTAAGTCAAAGATTATCAAATTCATGTCTATAGGGTCAATTCCACCTATATCTTTCAACAGTGCCTTCCGTTGGGCAGGACAAGACTGAAGGACTTCCAGGGATGACATTGTTGAAGGTGCCTGGGCCAGATCTTCCACAATGTTGTAGTTCTGGGCCACATGAGCATGAGGATTGAAAGCTGACTTGCGAACAACACTCTTAGGGGGTCATAATATAGTATCAAGGCTCGGTCATTCGAGATGAAGAGGACCGTTTGTAGGCGGAGTCAGTGGAGAGGGTTGTACCAAAGTAGGAGGTGAATCGTCAACCTTCTCCTTAGACGGAGTATAATCTTTGGCTCTAGTCATGAGTGCAATGTTGTTGGGCTTGGAATCACCAGTACACATCAAAACATAAGATGTGGTAGAAGTAGATGGTTGGTCATGAATGACCAACTGAGCCTGTTGCTGGGACGGGAAAGGTTGAGACAAAAATGTCGGCGTAGATGGTTTTGAGGTCCCTTGAAGGAACTTGGTAACCTCAGCACGTCTTGGACAATCCTTTGTGTAGTGATCATCACCACAGATAAGGCAAGGGTAGCGGGATTTGCGCTTATCCCGATTGTCAGCAGGGGTATTTTTAGGCTGCTTTGTTTGAGTATTATTTTTTCTCTCCTTATTATTGCCTCTCCCTTTTTTGGATTTGTTTTTACTGGTCAAGGTAGATTGAACGACATTCACCTCAGAAGTTTTACCGGTGGAAGGGGCAGGAGATGGAACATTTTGAACATTAGAAGTAGAATACTTAGGATTTTTAGCTTGAAACAGAATGTGATTGGGCTTGGGCAGAACCAATCACATCTTCAGCTACATGTGAGGCAGTTGGAGTAGTTGAAGTACTGGAAGTACCAAGACGAGGTAATTTAGGTAATAAATCATAAAGTGTTCCCATTTGTGAATAAACGAGATCAAGATATTGAGCATGACTTAGAGCCTGCTCCTTAGTGATAATGCCACCCATGGAAATGTCCTTACCAATTTCGTTCACAAAGTATTTCGTAAACCATCGGCCAGTAACTGATCGGGGAGTTCAAGTTTAATGAGACGTCGACATCATCGCCACTCATGGATATGATCCGAAATATGAGTGCCTTTAGTCTGTTTGAAAGAATTCAAAATATCAGTCCCAGTATCATAATGGATCGGTAACTGGTAATGTGTAAGAAAATCCATAGCTAGGGTGTTGAAATCAGAGAAGAAACCTCGTGGAAATTCAATATACCACTTCACAGCAGAACCGGTAAGGGTTTGTTGAAAAAGACATAGATGACTAGAATCATCCATCAATGAGTTGGATGAACACCATAAGTGAAAAGTCATCACATGATTGTTCGGGTCCTCTCTCAGTTTTCCATCGAACTTCGGAATGTCTGATGGGAGCTTGGTTGGAATAGTAGGCCATTGGGGAGAGTGACGAATAGGATCATTTAGAATTCTAGACAAATCTGGAAAATCCAAAGTAGCAAGAAAAGGTAACTGTCGGTTCACCTATGGATACTGGTGACTTTGGGGTGGAATCCCTGTTAGCAAACCAGTAGGACCATATGTAGTCTGACCATAATAGGAATACCCTGGCTGATTCGGTGGTGGTTGGAGAGGATAGTAACTCGAAGGATTATAACCTTGAGTGGGGACATGAGTTTGAGCATTTGTACCCCAAATAGGATTTTGTATACCTGGATATGGTTGGCCTATAGTAGGGACAGGTTGTTTCCCCCCAGTCGTCTGAGGAAGATTTTGTAGCATCTGATTCCAATACTGGGCCAAAGCAGGAGGTATATTTTGTCCGAAAGGTGGGTTCGGTCCCCCTATCATAGGTGGAGTTCCAATCGAAAGTTGTGTGGCAATCGTAGGTTGTGTAGTAAGTGGATTATGTCTGGGAGGAGGAAATGGAATTGTACCACCTTATCCACCAATGGGAATATGCAAGTTCAATGCAACGGTAGGTATAATGCCACTAGGATTAGGATTGCCAAAAGGAAATTGAGGGAGTGTCGGAATAAAACCAGGAATAGGATGCCCAGAAAGAGGAAGACCACCTGGAGAACCAGCTGGGGTTTGCGGAGGTGTTGGATTTGAGGCATTCAACAAAGCATTCAACGCATGGTAACCGGGTGGTAGTGTCGAAGTGACATTAGGTATTCGCTGGGTATTGATAGGAGCAAGATTAGCTGCAGTAATCTCGGTTGGGACACTCGTAGTATTCACAAGATGGGCCATCTTAGCAGGAAGAGTAAAGTGATAAGTAGTATTCACTAGGATCGTCTCAGTCTCAAGAAACACTGGAGGGTTAATTTCGGAGACGATAGGCGACTCAGGACTAAAGAGTGGCCTGCGGACATCTGCTGACCAAAAAGGATCTTGGCCTTCTTCACCAGGAAAGGGCCCAACGGGTGATCCGGAAGAAGTAACAACTACATCTCCAGCAGAATTTAATCGCACAAAAGGTCATTCACCATGATGAATTCAATAGTCTTCTCTAGTATTAGTAATTCGGAAAGGTTCTAGAGAATTAGTTGATTCCACTTGGGGTGTTGTAACAACTGTAATGTCACCGTGCTGAGGAGACTCCTTAGGTGTAGCTGTAGGCAAAGGTTGTGACTCATCTAGATGCTCTGGAGATAAGCCTTGCATTCTACGTGAGTGACGCAGGGGAGCTATTGTGAACAAGTAACAAGCTCCGCGAAGAAATTCCTATGGTCAACTTCGAGAAACAAACAACACGCGCTAGTAAACAAAATCTAGGAAGCAATCACGAAGCAGACAAGACCTTCTAATTTCGAAGCCACTAGTTGGTGATGAAATCCAACGTCTTAACAACGAGATGAGAAGGGGCGGGGCTAGGGTGTAAAAGTTACGCTGACGACCTGCTTAACGGAATTACACCCTGGTGCAAGCTCCCACACATAATCGTGGGTATACCCTCCAAGGAGCCCGAGTGATTTTGATCAACATCAATTACAGGTACCATGAAGACTTTCCCCTCCACAGTCACCTTGGGTAAGAACCTATGGAGAAAGGCCACTAAGGTCACCACAAACAATAGTACAGCCTGGGGGAACAGTCGACAGTCCGATCCACACGCAAGGGTAGGGTATCTAGCCCAAAATCAACTCAAAAGGCTTCCACTCATCATTGTGGGTATACCTCTAAGTGACCCCTGTAATACGTGCAATCTCTACACTGATGTCAACAAAGCAGGGTGAGTAAATCTACCAACACCAATGCGACCTAGTGCTTGACCCTTGTGTTAGAAGGGCTTCCCAGGACAATATGTTGCAAATGGATTATAACACTCCCTAACTCAATATGATATTGTGTATTTTGAGCTTTTGGAGAGTGTATCTCTCTTCCTACTCCAAAGCACTAGCCTAGCTAAATGTTGGTGTACAAGATCCCTAGAAAAGAGTTACTAGATTAATTTTAAGATTACGCAGTGTTTTTAAAAGTTGTTGTTTACTCAAAGGTAATAGAAGCGAAACTCATGTTGTATGACTTTGACCCAATAATGCAAGGATGCAAATGAAATGTATCACTATTTGTTCAATGAATCCTAGTTATGGGAGAGAGAGAAATTTTCAAGATCAACTATGTACTACAATGCACAATGCAAAATTTCCTTTCATATGCCAACACAAACAATCATTTAGCAAATGACAATTCTTTACGTGTCTTTTTCAAAGACTTCAACAATCTCTAAATTTTGATTTTCAATGTTTTCTAAAAGACAAAAAACAATTTCTTGAAAGAAAAACTTGTTGTTCACTTTCCAAAAAGAACTCTCACTATACCAATGAGAGAGCAGAAAATCAAATTATAAAGAATCAAGCAATAACAACCCAATCAACTCTTTCAATGAAAGAAAAAAACAAAAAGAAAACCAATGAGTCTTCTCAATGCAAACAAAAATGTTCTTTCAAACCAATAAGCAAATGAGAAAAACCAAGTACTCAACCTTCAACCAATCACTAGTTCTCAACCAATCAGACACACTCAACTCTTGAAGTCAGAGAGAATGATTTTGCCAATAAGAGTCAAGAAACAAAAGTCAAGACACAAAGGATAAGAAAAACCTTGAAACCCTAAAACTATTCACGCATGCAAACTAAAGCAAGAGACATATCAATCAATGATCCAAGAAACCCAAAAGAGGTAATTCAACTGATCTGAGCAGTTAGAAAAACCAAAACTCAATTTCAAAATTTTGAAAATCTTGTTCGCAGGCAAGTAGTGTTACACAGTGCAAGAATGTATGATTCTCGCAAGTTACCCTTTAGCAAGGTGTGAGGTTCTCGCACTGAAACTTATGTGCAGGGTGCGAACCCTCCAAATTCTCACAGGCTGCAATGGATTGCAGTGCAAGAACTCTTGAACATAACAAAAATTTTGAAAATTGAAGAAAAATTCAAAAAGGCTTTTAGACTCATAAGGTCTATCAGGATATCCTGAAGACTCAGAGATGGATAAGAGAGGAGAAAAATGAAACTAGAGAAAATGGCCACAGAAAAATGCAAAAGGCCACAAAGAAAAAGGGATTATTCCCTAGTGCAGTCGCCAATTTTTTTATTGGATAAATCCATAAGTGAGGACACAAACCGATCTCCCTAGATCCACCTGGATCTAGAACAAAACAAGATAGAATGATACTCTTTCCCTAGATTTTAACTATTGAATATACTAAGAGGCATGATTAAAGAACATACCTTATAATCACTTCCTTGAGTCTTTGTTGCTCCTGCTTCGCTCCAATGCTCTTGTACAGTCAATATCAAGACAATACAAACCAATCGAAGTGAAGAAAGCACATTCTATTCAATAATTAATCTATGTATATGATCAAGGAGTTATATAAGAAAGTGTGATTAACTTTATGGGAAAGGGACACATTACTATATTATATTGATAGAAAGTAAAACTTACAACCTGAGCCTTGATGTTGCAAGCCTCCTTTCGATGACCCTTAGCTCTGACAGACACACTTGCTCACTTACATGAAGAAGATAAACCACCTTTGATAAACTTGTTGGAGTTCCTTAGCTGTTGTAGCTTCAGTCCTTCACACAATCACTAATTCTCCAATGTCTCTCTTGCTTGTTTTCTTGCTAACCTCTTCC
>JZKD02S1650834.1:0-27986 GCA_000966675.3 Picea glauca
ATGTTAAGGTCCTAACCCGCACATAGGTAGATCAATGTATTCGGATGTAATAAAGGTCAATATTAATAAGGCCTTTCAATAAAATAGAATAAGGCAGATGTAATAAGACCTAATAGAAGCTTCTGTTTCTAGTAGGATCTTCCTCTAGATGCTTCTCTTAATAGACATATTTAGTATAAATAAGGGTCAAGGGTATAAAAACCCTATCTTGGAGATTATTGTAACAGAGCGCTGCTCGACTGGAGGTTGCCCCCTCAAAGAGGCCTGTGAACATTTCTTTCTGAATCAAAGTGTTATTTCAGTTGTTGTTCTCATGTTATTTCTGTGTTATCGTTGAGATTATGTTGGTTATATTACTGTTATTCTTCCATTTCTAGCATTTTATTTCTGTTCTGCGTATTTGTTATATCTGGTATCTTACAATTCCTTTCGGTCTTAATCCTTGGTGGTTAGTTGTTGCATAATTTTATTTCCTTTGATTCCACATATTTTTGTTGTAATTTCTCCAATTTGTGGTGGTTGTTGGTCTATGGTAATAGCTTATTGAAGAGTGGCTTTGTGATGCATTATTCCATGAATATTGACAAGTACTCCATCTTATTCGTTGGTAATGTTATATCGACCTTCTTGTCTCCCTTGAAATTTTTCCCGGTAATGAGGGTGTCGATATGGTTTCACATTTGACGATTTTCCTTCACTCTACACATGCATTTCATCTATCTTCTTTTCAGAGACAATGGCATCCTCCATCCTCTTTGCTTGGTCTTTGATTACTCTAGCCTTGGAGATAATACCATCATATTTGGCATGCTTATAGATGAGGTTCAACTTCTTCAAGTATCTTATGGTGGCCTTCTTGAATCTTGTCTTCTTTTTCCTTTTGGAGCTGCAATGTCACCCTATTTATCAAATTATGACATCCTTCTTCAATTTCATATTGCACTTATGATTTTACCTCATCAATATTTAGGGATTCCTCAACCTTCTTGCAAATTTACTCTTCAAGTCTTTTGGTAGATTATTCATCCAAGATCCTCATTTCTTATTGATTTTGATAATTCTTCTTTTCTTATTTCAATCCTTAACCTCATCCAGTAGTTTTTTATTATGGTTTTGTAATCTACATATATTTTCATCTTCTTTTTTTTCAAATCCTCCCTTGAATCATCATTTTCCCACTTTCCTTTGCTAGTCTTTAATTGTTTTAATTTTTGAACTTCTGTAAGAAGTGCTTCATCAAAGTCTCGTATCTTAGACAACTCATCACTCTTCTTATTGATCTCTTATTTTGCTAACTTTTAACTCCTCATGAATTTTATACATTGCCTCCATTTATGTATCTCTAATACATTTATTTGACAAGAGTTCTTCAAATTCTTCCCATGTGATGTTCCATCTAGTATCAAAATCAATAATCATCCACCACTACTGATATTACAAAAAAATAACTCCTTACTGTTAAAGTATTCCTATCATATTCTTTTACCAACCCCAACCATTCCATAGGATTGATTTCGTCTTTATCTTCATTTCTTGTAAATTTAGGTATTGTCGTTGATTCTTAATTGAGGTCTAACCCAAACCCTCAACTTACAACCTCAATCTATCTAATATATTTTCTCTTTCCAATGGCTTTTGAATCACCTCAATCGGACATCCCAATCAAAAGTTATGATAGTTTTAAGTGAACATACCTTTGAAACCCTGATTTGGAGTTTGTCCTTCTAGTCGATCTTCCTTCTGATGTATTTCTGAAATTTCAGCCCTCCTGAAACTAAAATTTTGGCCTGTAGTACTCTGATATTTCTTCTCTACAATGTCACCGGTCTAACCAAAATTTAATGTGCCAAATGAAAAATATGGTAACTTTCCCAAACCTTGCTGCTTTTTGGGATTTTTTGGAGAGTGAACTTCTACATAATGCCACATGTCCAACATTTAATACTTGATTCTGAAATTTCTACAATAAATACTATGGATTATCCTCTTTGAAATTCAACTAATGGCATTGAATTTATAGCCTCACTAAAGAAGATATAACTATTTTACCCAAAACACATGTTTGACACTAGTTATAGGACTAGTCAAATAACCCTACCTTCCATAGACAATATATCAAAAATTAAAATGATCCAAACTTTGAAATTTTTACCAAGTGAAATTCTCTATATTTTCTTAGTATTTTGCAAGTTTCACAGTTTCAAACATCACTAAGAAAACGTTATAGTGGAATTCCCAAAAGGACTCGTTTGAGATTGATTTCATGACTAGTAAAAATCCCTAACTTGCACGGGATATATCTCCAAAAGTATAACTACCCAAAACCTAAAATTATTACCACGGGTATCATGATATGTCTTCTAAGTAACCTCAAAATTTCACTATCTAAAGCGTCTCGGAGAAAAAGTTATAGCAAAAATTCCAAATTGACTCAATTGAAGAAGCAAAGCCCTGGGATCAATGCTCTTATACCAAATGCTTAAGATATCAAAATAAACCATAAGTACACACCATGTACACTAATATGAGCGTGGGGAATAACTCCAATATAGACAAGAGAGATGATTTACCCAATAACTCCTTAAATAATTGGAGAACCTCCTCCAAATATGAAAATACATTCATACATCACAATTCAAATGTCCTCAATAATGAATACATGATCTATATATATACCTATTCACACACTACACATGAGGCCCCTTTACTATTAGGCCAACTCTATTACATATACATTTACACATTACATGTACATTTAGCCCCATATATGTCCCCCCTTGGGGTCATATCATATACATTTAACCCCATATATTCCCCCCTTGGGTCATAACAACTTATGTTGCTCTAGTGAGGATAACCTTTGTTCAAGAAAGTAATTTTGATTGTGATGATCAGTCTTGATCTGCAAACATCACCCGAGGAGTTATGGGCACCAAGTCTCCACGACATGCAGGATGGCCATCATTTATTTCTCATATGTAGATTTACCCAAGTTGCAGTTACATAAATATTTACTAGTGAATGATAAGGGGTGCTCTTCCTGCATCAATACTAATCTGAGACCTTGGCCTGAGGAATCACATTACAAGACAAATTTCTTAGTAAAATTTGGCACTACTAAGACTAGATTTGTGCACATGGCATCTTTTAAAGCTGAGAAGGCATGTCCCACGATCTCAATCCAAATAAAGGCATTCTTCTTGTTTAGTGAGGTTAAAGGAAATGAAATTTTTCCATAATTTTTCACAAATTACTTCTAGCATCCTATATTTCCTAGCAATCCTCGCAAGCTCTTCAAGGTTTTGGGATGTGGCCAATCTTTCATATCTACAAATTTCTCAAGATCAACTCGTATTCCCTCTTGGTTGATAATGTGACTCAAATATTCAACCTCTAAAACCCCAAAAGCACATTTGGATCATTTTACTAATAATCAGTGGTCATGTAGGAGTTGCAAAGCTATCAACATGATCGATGTGGTATACCCATGTCTTGTTCTAGATCAAAATATCGTCAAAGAATACTAACACAAAATTTTTGAGGAAGGGTCGAAAGAACTTGATCATGAGGCTTTAGAAGGTTGGTGGAGCATTGCAAAGGCCAAAATACATCACTAAAAACTCATAATGACTTTAATGTGTATGAAAAGTTGTCTTAGGAATTTCTACCTCTTTCATCTTGATTTGGTGGAAGCCTGAATGGAGGTCTATTTTTGTGAAAAACTAGGCTCCATGGAGCTCATCCAAGAGGTCATCAATAACTGGAATAGGAAATTTGTCCTTGATCATCAACTTATTGAGAGACCAAAAATTAAGACACATGTGCCAAGTACCTTCTTTCTTTGATACCATAACTATCGATGATGAATAAGGGTTAGTGATGGATTGTATGACTTCTACCTCCAACGATTCTTTAATGATTTCTCAATTTCATTTTTCTATGCGAAAAGGTGCCTATAAGGATGCACATTGGGTGATTAACTTCCCAGAATGAGGGGAATACCACGGTCATGTCCCCGACGTGAAGGTGGTAAGCCTCATGGTGTTTCCAAGATTAGTTTATACTTAGAGAGAACCAATTGCAAAACAAAGTGAATTTATAGTGGTGTGGTGTCGACTATCTATATGGCATTGGATTGTGCAATAACACCTGACTATACTTTTTTCAACAACTTCTCCATATGATGAGAGGTTATAGTTTAAGGGGAATTAGAGGTAATCCCCTTGAGGGTATGTTTCTTCCCTTCTTGAATGAAGCTCATGTACAATTCCTTGAAATCCATATTGAGTGCTCCCAAAATGCATAACCATTCTTCCCCAAGAACTATATCACAACCACCCATTTCAATGGAAAACATGTGATTTTTTAGATGATACTCACCCATTTGTAGTTTCACATTTTCACATCGGCCCCCCACATTTCATCATTCCCCCATTGGAAATCATAATTTCATAATTAGAGATGGGGCATACGTAACAATGGGTGTCTTGTGCCACTCTCCTATGGATAAAATTGTGTGTGTTACCACTTTCAATCAATATAATCACTTTGTGGTGCTTGATGTAGCCAATTAATTTCAAGGTTTGTGGCATTGAGAAATCATAAGGGATTGGAGAGAAAATTTGGGTTCCTCGGGAGGAGCATCCAAATGGGTTTCCTCTTCCATGGAGTGGGGGTTGTCTTCCAAAGCTTGTTTAGGAGTATATTAAACTAGAATTTCCTGTGAGTAGTCATGTGGAGACATCCATTTGAAATCATTTTTGTTATTTACATTTGTGCCCTTTGAAATATCGCTCATCACAATAATACCAAAGTCAAAGGCATTGGTGTTCTTCCATATTTCTGGAGATAACTTGTGGATGTGGAATGGTTGTGAGTTAGATGGGTTGGAATTAGTCTCCATCAATGGGTTAGGATGAGTGTTGAATATAGGTCTCTTGATTTGTGCATTGATCACTATCTTATCTTCTTTGGCTCTGTCACAAGCTTCTAACCATGTTTGTGGGTGCTACATCATGATATGTTCTTTAATTGCATCCTTGAGACCACTAATGAAACATTCTTTAAAAGATAAATCAGATTGGCCCTTTGTGCGAATAGCCAATTTCTCATAGGTGGTGATATTTTCCATAATTTTGCATGTTTTGTGTATTTTTGTGAGGAATCCCAAATGGTGAGTGTCACACTCAAAATGAGCAAAAAGTTTTTGCACAAATTGGGTCCATGTAATGTATCCTTTAGACACCTTATACCATTGCGACAATTGCCAACATTTGACATCTAAATATAAGACCCCCACATGCAATTTGTGTAGGTCATCAATAATTCCATGGAGGGAGAAATAGTGTTCCATTTGGGTAACCCACCTTGAAGGATCTGACTTGTCAGATTTTTTCATGTCTGCCTTTGGAAAACATAGACATTAATTATTATCATGAAAAGTGGTTTGACAATTATTCTGAAACATAGGTGTGTATTGTACTTTAGGGGCTTTGAATTCCTCTTTGGTTGGGTCAATCTGTGTATCATTTACATCAAGACCCACATGTGTTGCTACTATTGACAAGGGGACTATTTTTTTTATCAATGCTTTTGCACCTGTTGAACTGTAGTTGAAAGGGTGGCCACTGTTGCTTCTATCGATGTGCTCTAAGAGGGTTGGTTTTGATCCGGTGCGGGTTGTAGTTGGTTTTATGAGTTAGCCATGTTGCGAGTTTGGACCATGGAAATACAAAAGATTTTTTTGGAAGTGATATTCTCAACTTATCTCACCATGACCAGTAGGTTGAGAGGAGTCTTTTCAAGTATACCACAAATCATTGTATTTCCAGGTCCAGAAAAAAAAAAGAGTTATTTATGAGGTATATGTTTGTGATTAGCATGTTGCAAGGATTATTTTGGTATAGGTCTCCCACAAGGGTGTCAGTGGGACCACTCAATCGCCCCCTTAGTCATGTGACCTGAATACTGAGATACTAGAGAGTAATTTCCCTGTGTGTTTTTCTCGATGTACTATAGCAGCAATATGGTTGATTAGTTGATCTAGGATTGGTTTCAGGTATACCTAAGGAAATTTTGATATACCCGAAGGTACATGGAAGTGATATTTTGTATATAGGTGGTGTATGATGTGATACTACTCTAAGGGGTACCAATAGGGGTTACAAGGGTTTCCAACAATGTGATACCACTTGTATTTCCTACGTGTATTCTTCCCCAACCATAGTTTTTCCCACTGAATGACAAATCATTGTGTTACTTAAAGACGTTGAAACATGTCTCTAGCCTAAAAAAATTCTACTGAAATTTGAAGGTGTGTTGGCTCATGAAAGAGCTATGATACCACTTCTAGTGTTCCTTAACCCTTGAACAATGAAATACAACTAGGTATATTGAGAATATATTTGCAAATTAACCAAGAACAAGAGGCAGTAAGCTAGAAAATGTAAAGATACCCTTGAATCTTAATAATGTAAAGAAGAATAAAATGTTCACTTACCTCTTAAGGTGGGGTGACCATTCATTGACCAGATCTCCGAATACATAACATAAGACAAGAATTTTATAATCCCCTTTCTCTTTAAATATATTTTACATGGGGAAAACCCTAACTACTTGTGGTCTCATTATTAATGGATACCATCTACCTAGTGGGCCTTATAATGTGGACCCTCTTTACATTGAATAACTATCTATTGATATTTGGTAGCCTTATTCAAAGAGGATGGTCTCCATACGATAATTAACGGTCTCTTATGTAGCCCAAAGTAGGGAGGTTAGGGTAGGACCCTAATAGTATATGTCCAACCACCAATTCACACAACTTCGAGGAGATGAAGACATCATGCCAGGGTTTTGTATCGCTCATATGTCCTATCTATGGCCCCAAATATAACTTAGAAGCAATGTATGACTCTCCTAGAGTAGAATAAACAACGTACGACCTCAACTAATCTCATAAGTACTATATGAACATTGGGTTATGATGCCAATAGTCTCAAGGATAGAATTTTGCTAAATACAAGGAATAGAAATAACAATCTATCTGGAAAGATGCAACAACTTATCGCTACAACCATTGATCTCATTCAATCAACTGGATGGATGATTTGGATACTCTAGTTGTTGGGTTTCATTAATTGCTAATGGAGAATGAAATTTTGAGTGAACTTAATAGAGCTATAGTTGGGAATGGATTGTCACCCTATCAAGATAACACATGCAACAATTAAATACAAAGTATTGCTTCCAATAACTCACATATTGAATCTAATGTATAACATCAATGCCACACATATTTTACCATAACAATCCATTGAATGCAATTGTAAATGAAAGTCTTTCACACAAAAATAAAATGACACACATAATTGACATAGAGATTTTACCTTGGAAACGCAAATGAGAAAACCATCATTTGAATGGTTGCTTAGTCTTATTTTTGCAATCTCTACTTTACAATGCATGTTACAGACTTATGTGATTTTGAACAATTTACATAGCTTCTCCTTTGCATTCTCACCTCTTGGCCAATAACATGAAAAAATCCCTTTGAGAGTGAAATTAAAAGAAGAAATAGGTAGAGTTGGTGTAATGGGAAGCCCAACAGGTGTTACACAATAAAATTACTCACCTCAATAGTGTCGCAAGTGTCGTCATTACAAGTGTTGTAAGTGTCGCATCTTGTCCGCAAGTGTCGCATCTTGACCACAAGTGTCGCAAACATCATATTGCCATCTTGCCTATGTCGTGCCTCTAATGACATCACAAGGACACTTAGGACACCTCAAAGACTAGTTTTGAAGAAGATAAATTAGTTGACAAGGAGTACAAGCCTTTTTCCACTGGAAAAACCACTCAAAAATGGATTTTGGAGGGAAGCGCTCCCCTACCCACTGTCAGGGAGTGCCAGCACTCCCTGGGCCTCTTTGGGGGAGCGTTCAAATGCTCTGTGTACCCTTTTGGGGGAGAGATACCTTTTCTAAGTGGATTTTTGGTTTGTTGAGCTAAAACAGGGAAGAATCCCCTCAATTTCTTAAGGTGGTTGGATTTGAATAGAAGGTCAAGGCATGGTCTTAGGGAAGATCCTCAACTGAAAGAGAAGAATCCTCAACTTATCCCAAAGATATCTCAATTCGTTGGGCCTCTCCAAGGTTATATAAGGAGGCCTCCTCATGGTGAAAGGATATGTGGAGATTGAGAATTACACCAAACTTATGATCCCATAAGTGAGATGTCATCAAAGCAATCAGTGTAGATTACTTGAGAAAAGGGGTTAGACAAGGATAACTAGAAGAAGCCATTGCACCTTCATCAAAGGATTGTAAGTACTTTTACTTGTTCTTATCAATATATCAATGCTTGGCCTATTTCTTTCAAACTTATGTTTGTTCCACATGAGTTTGTCTTCAGTAGATAGATCTATATTTGAGCTAATCTCAGTAGAATAGGAAGTCCATTGTATCTTTGTTTGTTCTATAGGACCTATCAGGGAGCTCAGGATCGAAGCTCAACCTAGACTTTGCAAGGACAAACGTTGTTAATAAGGTACATATCTTTCTTCTTCTCCTTCATATATTAGCTTGATTAGATCTAAAAGGATGTCAGTGTCCATGTTAAGCACTTTTCTGTCTTGGCCTTAGGAGTCTAGAGACCAAGAGGGAATCTGCTTGTCTGCAGGAGGATTGACCTATAACAACAGGCCTAACCTTTCATTTCCCATTCCTTAGTCTTTCTCTCCTATTTTCATTTTTTATTTTTATTTAATAATGTATTTTTGCTCTTACTTGTCTGAACTAATCTTCATTAATTATTGACTTGCATTTAGGTACTAAGTCTCACGACCATAGTCACGGTTTGGATCCATTTTAGATCATGTTGACTTGTCTATACTAGCTCTAACCTGCAACAATGTGTGCAAAGGACAACGCTAGAATTTCAAGTTTCTCATTGATGTGACTTGGAGTACAATTATGTTTCTCCTATCTTGTTTTTCTATTGGTTTGGCTTATCCTAGTATGGTTACGTAAACATGAGGATTAGCTTGAATACTCCTAGTCCCAACCTTCGTAGGGACTTTAAGGAGGTTATTGGCCAATAGAATCTTATTGTATGGAACAATATGATTAATAAAATAAATTCAATTGCCGACCCACTTTGTCTATATCATGTCCTCACTTTTTTCTCTATTAATTTATTTAAGTTTCATTCTTTTTGCTATTATAAAAGACAAAAAGAAAAGAACAAATTCATGAAAGCAAAACACATTTTTATTTTTAGCATTTTCTTTGTTTTCCTGTGTTACATATTTAATAGCTAGACATTTAATTTACATCACCCTTTCTTCTTTATTTATGTTATTCAATTGAGCACCTAGCACACTTATTTTATTTTTCTTCGGCTAGTTGGTTTTGTTTATTTTCTTTGTAAAGTTAATCGCTTCACAAATTACATTAAAAAATTACAAATAATATTGAAAGAAAAAAAAAAACAAATAACAACAAAAGACGATTAGTCTATGCTAATCAACACTTGATAAGTGACAACCTTGTTCTCTTTGACCCTTTGTCAAATTCAATAGGAAGGTAAAAGGGTCGTTAAGATTTTATTTGGCCTTTAAACTAGAGTGAGTATTCCCACTTCTTCCCAACCTAACCTTGTGGGAGGCTGAGATGTCAGTTGTGTAAGGTCAATTGTCAGTTTAAGCCATCAACAATGTTAGACGTCTTAGAGTACTTGGTGAAAACAATTAGATGAATAGAAATTTCTTGAGTTTGTTAGTTTCCTTTATCCACCTTACTTTTCTTTTGATCTTAAAACCAAATATTTGCAATAATGCAGTCTTCATGAGTTTGCCCATAGCAGGGATTGTTGGGTTGTTATATTGTTTGCAGTGACAGTTGAAGTCGATCTCTATTCTCAAGCTGACACACTTCCTAACATGTGGTATCAGAGCTTAGTTGAACAACCTTGGATCTGAACTAAACCCTAGGTTCAGTAAGAGTCGTACGTCAGAAATATTTAAAGAATTGTGTTAAAGAATGGTGAGAACTTCCTAACATGTGGTATCAAAGCTTGGCTTAACAACCTTGGATCTGAACTAAACCCTAAGTTCAGTAAGAGTCATAAGTCATAAATCCTTAAATAATGGTGTTAAAGAATGGCAAGCAACTCGAGAATAGAGATCGAAAAATTCAATGGCCATAATTTTGAGATTTGGAAGCTTAAAATTGAAGATCTCCTTGTAGATCGAGAACAATGGACAAAAGCTTGTCCAGGTACCATGCTGAAAGGTATGTCGACATGTTAGAACTCTATAAATACCCAGAGGTTGTTAGGGGCAGAAGAAATTTGAAAGAGGTAACTTACAAAACCACTTTGAAACTGGGATCTAGCCCTGCCAGTTTTAGAGAGGGATCTCTTTGTATGATTTAGATATGTTTGGGTTTTAATTATTAGGCTAGCTAAAATAATATGAGTGTGTTGTTTTGTTTTATAAAGCTTGGTTGGATTATTGCATTTAAACATCCATTGGGTTATGGGGTATTTGTTAAAGATTAAGATCTGATACAACTTTTTTAAGATTTCTTCACAGGGTGAGATAGTGAGAATGTTGTATCTTTTAAAGTTTAAAGTGGTGGAAAGATAGAACAGATGACATATTCAATCAAACAAAGAAGCAGTTAAGAATTTCTTTGATTAATATCAAAATAATAACATGCATATTGCTAAACACCAAAAACAGAGTGTCTGGGACAAATTATGTTCATTGACTTCCTTTAAACAATTAGAGATAGAAAACAAAATGAATTACAGAGTAAGATAAACATTAACAAAGTAAGATAATATCACCAACATTCAAACGCAAGAATCATGTGAATCTGTCTTTTTATTACTGGTCAATCTCTTCAAAAATATTACAATGATAGCTTTCTGGGCGCAAGAATCAACCCTCAATACTTCTAAGTGAGAAGTATTTATACAAAAATTACATCTGATCCTGTCATTAATGACTAGGATTCGGTGGAGGAAAAATCTAACTAACTAGATTACATATCACAAAATAATAGGACTATGGTGATCTGTCCAAATCCTGAATGTTGATTTCTGGGAAACTGGTTGGTGATTCATCTACTCGACTTTGACTGTCTTACTCATGCTGACTCGGATGTCCACATCATCTTTAATCGATCAAGGCACAAAGGTCTTCCCATCTCTTTTGATTGGGGATGGAGACCTTGAGTAATCTTCTCTAAGTTTCATCCATCTCTGTGTACTTAGCAAAGGTTGGCTTGGTGATGAAGATGTACTTTATCTCATGTTGGATGCTTAGGTCCAACTATAGAGTTTCCAAGAAAGCTTTACCAGTTAGGCTTCCTTGTATGCCTGCGAACTTAGAACCATCTTTTGCCACTGCTAGGATCTTCTGCTTGTAGTCTAAGAGAGTAATCAGCTTGTCATTGATCATTAATAAACCTAGAAGTCCTTTCTTGTGCAATGAGTCGACCTTGTTGAAGAATCTATGCACTCCAATATCCATGTTATGAGCTTTATCTTCTAATTACAACATCAATCCTTTCTTGGTCAAAACCTTCTTGACCTCAAGGATTGTCTCTGTTATGTATTCAATTTCCAAAGCCTCCAACTCTTCCTTAGTCTTGGAGTTCAAGAACTTGATGATCTTTGTGGCCTCAGTAGGCTTTTCTCCCAATTTTTTCCTTATCTTGTCAGTCTCTCTGCACCAATTCATGTTGTTCAAACACAATCTGTATCAGGGGCCATATCTCTGTCATTGATTGGCAAATGTCCATCCAAATGTTTTCATTGGCCTCTGACATTGTCTTGGCCATGACTGTCTCCTTATGTATCTTCTGTAGTTCTTGCTTTAGCCTCTATGCTTTGTGAATCTCTGTATTGTAGCTAGCCTGAAATGTGGCTTTTATCTTCTGAAGGTTATTGATCTCATCCTGCAGTTTTTTTATTTCCTGTCCTTGCAAGGTCATGTCCTCAATTGACTTTGCCAATTTTTCTGATGCATCTAAAGTTGTCATTGGAATAGCCGATGGGAGTTTTGTTGTTGTGCTTGTTGTTGTTGTACTGACCCCTGTGAGAGGGATTACATCCAGTGGGATGACAGTCATTGGCGAAGTTTGTTACTTTTCCTTGACTCAGTTCTCTAGCTCGGCCTCCATCTCCTTAATTTGCGCATTCTGCTCCATGATTAGTTTTAACATTTCCTCCTTGTGGCCTTCACTCTCAACCATTTCCTTCGCCTGTGGGTCCTCTGTGGCAGGGATTTTTAGTTGTTTCCTTAAGGATGTTATATCAGCATTCTTATTCTTGAGGATTTCTTCTGTTGCTTTGACATTGGATGGATCATATCCAATTTTCAATACCAGCTCTTCTAAGGACTTGATCTTGTTATCCTTAGCCAGGGAGGATATTTTTTCCAGCTTGAGCTTAGACTGGACATTGTTCAAGCAGACCTACAACTTTACAAAAGTCATGGAGGTATTGGCCAGGGTGGAGAAAATCATTTCTCCAGTCTGTCTATCCATATCCATTTGATCAGATAGACGCACCTCTTTGATATCAAACTCAAATGTTGACCTTTTATAATCAGAAATCGCCTTATGATGAGGCACTTGTGCCTGCAAGAATGCCATGTGAATCCTCCCTTTGTCTGTGTCAAAAGCAGAGAGTAACCTATGTTGTGTTGTTGATGTCTGCTTCTAGAATTGTGCATAGGTGTTGTTAGTCAGTAGCTCATTCTTCTTCTTGATCAAGTTATATTTATCAAAAATATTAAGTCATGTAGGCTCCTGTGTGGAATTTGTTGACAATGTGGTATCAATCTGTTTCTTTGATGAGGAAGTGGACATCATTCGTTGGCTTCTTGAGAAAAGTGGTGAATGTTGTCCCACCATTACTATGGTGGACTGAGTTTCTTCTCCTCCAAACCTGTCAGGAGTATGACTGGTCTTGGGCCTCTTTTTGTAAACCTGGAAATCTTATGTTGAGACTTCTGTAACTGAAGGAGAGACCTCATGTCTGGGTATTTTCTCTATTGGTACCTGTGGAGTGCTTGTTTATGAAATGATTGTAGGAGAAGGTTGATGTTCATTGTATGTCAGAGTGTTTTCCTTCCACTCTATCTGGTTCATGAATTTCTCTATTTCAGGTTTAGGCACATGAGCATAGGGGGAATCTTGTTCTTTAACCTGGTTTCTGCAATGATACCACAGGGATCATAGTGCCATGGGAAACTTTGCCTGAACTTCATCTCTTGTAAAAGCTTGTTGGCTTCTTCTCCTGCATCTCTATTTTTGCAAATGAAAGAACCTATTTGACCTTTGATCCTAAGTTGTTGTTTCTTCTTGAAAGCTAAAAAATGAATATCATCTGAATTGATCATCTGTCTGATATATTCCAGAGTGAATATTCTGACAGGTAAATACTTGGGCAACTTGTAAGGGGGTAATTTACATCCGTAGATCCTGATTTTTGTATGGTCTTGGTAGAGGTACCAGTCCCATGTTTTAGCTAGGTCTGATAGATGTAGAATCCTCTGAATTTCCTCATTTATCCTTGGCTCTGTTCTTCCACTAAGCATGCATATCAATGGATGGTAGAATTGATCTATGAATTGTTTGAAGTTGAACTCATATGAGTTCTTCCTCACTAAGGATGCCTAGGAGGTTACAGGCTGAGGGTTGCCCTCATGGTCCAATTTCTGCTGGGAGAAAGAGAACTTGTCTACTTGAAAAAAGAGGAACATATACACCAATATTGAAGAATACCATAACATACCTTCTGTAGAAAACTTGAACAATTGTTCATGGATATTGTCAGCTAAAAACTGATTGTAGTCGAGTTGTGTAGTAGCCTTCTCTTCAGTGGAGAAGATGGATAGAAAGAATGGGTTCATCTACCCACTCGTTTGAATAGTATCCTAGTAGACAACACAGGGAAGAAATGATCTGGTTACCTTTCACTAAGAAGATGGATGAATGGTAGGGGGAATTATTTTTGGGTAACTGAGCATTTTCAAGGAGGAAGAGATCAGATATTTGAGCTCTCTGTGGGAAAGACATCTTCTGGTACATCTCGGTCAAAATTTTGACGGAAAAAGGGGAAAGGGAGTCGGCTCTAGATATCTGCAATATCTGGTTTATCGTCTCAGAGGTGATGGTGAAGAGAGTTTCACCAGATGAAGAAACGATGGACCTTTAGCTAGGGAGATAGTGTTCTTGGCATTTTAGAGTGAACTCGAGGAAATGGTAAGTTTGGGGAACAAGATACAGTGGGAGATTGGATTCCTAGAGCCTGGTCTCATCACTCTGGTCCAGAAAAACATCTTTGAGCCAAAAGTGTAATTCGAAGAAGTCGAATTCACACTTCGGCTCTGCAATCAAATAATATTTTTCAGCCAAGGGGATATGATCCAGATCGACGGGGGGAGGGAGAAAAGGATTTTTGACAATCTCAGAAGATTTGGATTTGGGCACCATCGTCAAACAGATACCTGCAAATGGAAAAGGTGTAATCTGTGCTTACCAAGATTTAATGGTGGTTTGTTGATTGTAGGCTCGATGACGTTTGTCTGGAGAACAGGAAATGATGGAATTGATTGAGTCTGGATCGATGAACAGTGCACAATGGAAAAAAAATGGGGTTAAATGGTTGAACAGGGTGTCCGTTATGGAGCAGAGGGTGAGTCAGACGGGTAATGGTAATGGCCGACTGGATTGATTGGCCAATGGACATATCGGATGTGAGGTGGAGGGAATTGAATGGCCAACGGGTAGATGGAGGTAATGTGGAGGGTAATGAGCGGCCAAAGGGTGGATGGGATGTGACAGGAGACGGGTTAGTGGAGGGTGATGTGTCGACAGAGTAGTGGCGCATGACATATAGACGGAGGTAGTGGAGTGTGACGTCAGAGTGTGGAGGCGGTATGAGCAAGTGCTTTGGCGGTTTACTTAGAGGGGGGGATAGGCGATAAGAGTCAAGGAGTGAGAGGGGTATTAGTTAACATAAAAGAGACACGTTATGAGGGGCCCGCTTGGTAAATACCACCAACTCGAACCCCCCTCCCCCCCACCGTTAAAAACAGAAAGGTCAGGGGGGGTCTGATATTCCTTGTCGACCGTAGATCTGAGCACATCTGGATTGGTCGTTGACATCAGCATGACTTTTAGCACAAAGCGCCAAACTTACATATCACCATGAAACTTATGATAAAAACCTTTTATGGGTTTTCCGTTGCTTACCCTTTCTTCATTTTGTCACCAAGGGGTCTGAAATACATCATTTTGACTCAAATCAAAGGCATATAATCAACCTTTCACCAATTTTATTGAAATAATACCTTCTAACCTATATCCTAATCTAATCACCTAGCAACTTAACCCAGATTGAGTTGTTGGGCTAAAAAATACTCTAACCTAGGACATTTGATCAAGCTTAAACTGTTTGATCAAACTTATTCACTATCCTATCTAACTTGGCTAAGATTAAACTGTTTAGCCAAGTTTATTCACTATCATGTCTACATAAATTGAAAGAGCTTGATCATGATTAGACAATATGAATCAAGACAAATTATTCCTTGGGGTTTTCTTTTCTGTTTTTATACCCTCTTTTGATTTTTTGTATTTTATTTCTTTCATTTCTTTTTTTCTTTTCTTTCTTTCTTTTTCTTTTTCTTTTTTTTTTCTTTTCTTTCTTTTTCTTTTGTAAATCATGTGTAGAATAAAAATGTTATTTACAACATAATGTGACTTGAAGAAAAGATAATAATCACCCGGTGATCCTATGAAACATGGGGTTATAACACGACGGAAGAATGGGAGAAACTTGATAGAAGAGCAAGGAGTACGATTTGAATTTCTCTTGTAGATTTGGTATTGTTGAATGTCTCAGGTGAATATTCAACCAAGAAATTGTGGGACAAGTTGGGAAGCTTGTACCAGTAGAAATCTCTGGTAAATAAGTTATTTCTCATAAAGAAACTATATCTTCCGAGGATGAGTGATGACAGTTCGGTGACTGAGCATTTAAATTCATTTAATATCATTATAAGCCAGTTATATTATGTGGATATTAAAATCACTGAGGAGGATAAATGTATTGTCCTATTATGTTCTTTTCCAAACTCTTGGGATAGCTTAGTCATAGGTATAGGGAGTAATACAACCACATTAGCGCTAAAAGACATGGTTGCATATCTACTGTCAGAAGAAATGAGAAGAAAGAACATGGAAGGATCAACCAAAGCAACTTTAGTGGTGAGAGGTCGACTGGTTGACAGAGATAAAGGCAAATTCTCTAGTATAAATTCTAAGTTCAAGAGTATATCCAAATCCCATGTTCAGTCGAAAATAATATGTTGGAAATGTGGTAAAGTTGGGCATTACAAAAGGGACAGTAAGTCGAAGGTAATGGAAGTCAGTATAGGATCCAAAGAGAAGCAATTGACTCAGAGAAAGACGACTCCAGATAAGGGAGGTGATGTGTACCTGGCGTCGACCAGTACACAATCAGATCAAGATGTTTGGCTGATCAACTCAGGAGCATCCTATAATATGACACCATATAGAGAATGGTTATGTGAATATGAACAATATGAAGGAGGAGAAGTTTTCTTGGGGGATGGATCAAAAACCAAAATTATCGACCGAGGAAGATTTTGATTGATATTGTAGGATGGGAGGAGTAGAACCCTTCCAGGTGTGCTACACATTCCAAGTTTAGCAAGAAACCTGATATAAGTCAGCAAGATGAGTGATGCAGGGCTGCACACTCTATTTCAGAAGGATTCATGCAAGATGGTCAGAGGTACGATCGTATTAATGAAAGGAGTTCGGATTGGAACCCTATACAAGTTACAAGGGAGTGTTGACTTGAATATATGCAACAACATCATTATTTCTGATGTCGACTCGACTCGACTCAACTCAGGTTGAGTCGATTCAAACCGACTTGAAAATTCATCATAAAGTCAACCCGACCATGCTATGGAATGAGAGGAAGGGACACATATGAGAAAAAGGACTTCGAGCTATGCATAACAAACGTATGGTTGAAGACTTTCTTGAATGTAATTTGGAAGTTGGATTTTTTGAACATTGTATAGATGGAAAACAAAGTTGGGTGAGATACCCATCTGGAGCAACAAGGGAAAATGGGGTTCTAGAATTGGTTCATAGTGATGTGTTTGGCCCTATTACAGTGCCTTCACTTGGTGGATCCCTTTATTGTTTCTCTTTCATAGATTATTTTTCTAGGAAGACATGCATATATTTCCTAAGGAAGAAATCAGAGGTTTTAGAGAAATTCAAAGAGTTAAAATCTCTTGTAGAAAACCAGACATATAAGAAGATTAAGGTGTTGAGGACTGACAACGGTGGTGAGTTTTGTGGAAAATAATTTAACCAGTTCTGCAAGCAATGTAGCATATCACGCCAAAATACCACACCATATACCCCACAACAAAATGGATTTGTTGAGAGAATGAACAGAACATTGATGGACAAGGCAAGGAGCATGGTCAGTGGTGTTGGGCTCACACAAGAATTATGGGTGGAGGCAGTCGACACTACAAAATATCTATTGAATATGTCTCCTTCATCAGCACTAGTCGACATGACTCCACGTGAGGTATGTTGGGGTAAGAATCCTTCGGTTTCACATCTCAAAGTATTTGGTTATGATGCATTTGTTCATGTTCCCAAGGAAAAGAGGAACAAGCTAGACACAAAGGCAGTGAATTGTATTTTCGTTGGATACAAAGAAGGAATGAAAGGATACAAGCTCTGGGATCAGATCCTGCATCAAGAAAGACAATGTACAGTCAAGATGTGGTCTTCAGAGAAGTCAGAAGTAAGTCTGAGCCTGAGGAAATTGTTTAGACTGAGAATAATACTGAGACAGTGTAGTTTGAACTAAGGAATGAAGAAGATGATTCAGATGAGTAGATTGATTCAAAAGAAGAGGTGGAACAACCAACCCCGGTTGTAAGGAGGTCAGAAAGAGTAAGAAAAATAGTCGAAAGGTATAGTCTGCCTGACTTTCGTTCTGCATTCATGTTAGCTGCCACCGACGATGAGCCCAAGTCGATTGGGGAGGCAGTCAACTCAGCAAAGGGAAAACATTGGAAGGACACCATGGTCGAAGAGATGGAATACTTGCACAAAAATGAGACATGGGACTTAGTCAAATTACCTAGTAGAATAAAGCCTGTTGGTATCAAATGGGTATTTAAGAAGAAGATGAATGCAGCAGGTCAAGTCGAGAAATTCAAAGCTTGACTAGTAGCGAAAGGATATTCCCAAGTCAAAGCAATAGACTTCGGTGAGATTTTTTCTCCCATTGAAAAATCAACTTCCATTAGAGTAATATTGTATCTAACTATAGCATTTGATCTGGAAATAGAACAGATGGATGTGAAGACAACGTTCCTACATAGGGACCTAGAAGAAGAAATATACATGAAACATCCTGAAGGATTGTAGTAAACAAAAAGAAATATTTGGTGTGCAAACTGAAAAGATCCCTTTATTGTCTAAAGAAATCACCAAGGACGTGGTACCAAAAGTTCGACACATACATCCTTAGTTTGGGGTTTGTGACAAGTGAATTTGATCACTACATATACTCAAAAAAAGAAGTTGGTCGTTTCATATATGTAGCATTGTATGTCGACAACATGTTGTTGATTGGAAATAGCATGGACGCAATAAAGGAGGTGAAGAAGCAGTTATCCTCCAAGTTCAACGTGAAGGATCTCGGTGCAACGAACTTCATTCTAGGAATGGAGATTAAGAGAGATCAAGCCGCTAGAAAGCTCTAGTTGAACTAAACAAAGTATATTGAAATAGTTTTGAAATGTTTCAACATATAGGATTGCAAACCTGTGAAGGTGCCAAATCCTATGGGAGCAAGGCTAACTATTGAACAATGTCCAAGGACATAGGAGGAAATAGAGGAGATGGCACTTGTTCTCTATGCAAATGTTATTGGTAGTCTAATGTATGAGATGGTATGCACTCAACCAGAAATTTTCCATGCAGTGGGAGTGTTGAGAAGATACATGTCGACACCTGGGAAGGGGCACTGGACATATGTCAATAGAGTATTTAGGTATTTGTGTGGCACAAAATATTATGATATATGATACCAAGGAAATCCTAGAGGTGACAGTGAATTAAATGTACATGGATTTCTCGACATCGACTGAGTTGGAGATCTGGATTGACGTAGGTCGACTAGTGGATATGTGTTCAAAATCTTCGATGGAGAAATTATCTCAATGAGTAAGCAACAGGTGGTCGTAGCCCTACCAACAATGAAATTTGAACACATGGGAGCCACTCATGGAAGCAAAGAAGTAGTATGGTTGCAAAGACTGTGTTCAAGAATAGGGTTTGAGCAGACAGCTATGAAGATAAGTTTTGACAGTCAAAGCTCGACATTTATGGCAAAGAATCCAACTTATCATTCTAAGACTAAGCACATTGATTTAAAACACCATTTCATGAGAGACATGGTGGAAAGTAACAAGGTGCTACTGGAAAAAGTATAACATTGGAAAACATAGCAAACTCTTTGACCAAGTCTGTGAGTGTTGTGAAGTTATCTTGGTGCAGAGAGGCAATGGGAATTGTTTCCCTAGGCCTATGAATGAAAGTTCAGAGGTCTCTCGGTTTCAGCAAAGAAGACAATAAGTGGGAAAATGTTGGGTTGTTATATTCTTTGTAGTGAAATTCCATTCAAGGTGGATCAAATGACAGTCAAAGCTGAAGGTCGAGGTGGTTTGATTGGGTAAAGACAAAGTCGAAGGTCAAGGTGGTTCGATAGGGTAAAGACGAAGTCGAAGACATCGACAGCAAATCGAAGGTCGATGTGGATCAACCGAGTAAAGTCGAAGAGGTCAACCCACAAAAGGTTGACAGGTGGGCGTGTGGAAACCGAATGAAGACCAAATGAAGGCCGACTGGTAGTCGACTAGTAATCTGACTTGGTAGTCGACTGTAACAAAATTCTGAGATTCACGGTATTTGTAGCCAATGATTTGCGTGGATTTGTAAACATTTTTGGGTGCCCTTGTTTTAGGGCTTTTTCCTACTGTAAATCCTATAAAGAATGTGTGTTGTAATCAATCTTTAGATGATGAATGGAAAATCGCCAAGAGTCTATAATTGTAGAGGTTTTTGTTCAGGAAGTTGTAAGCCGAATTGGCTACAGGGTTGTTCTTGTGTAAGCAATAGGGTATGATGTCGATTGTGTCTTAGGTGCGGACCAAGGTTAGACATGTAATCTTTTATTTTAGATGAATAAGACAACAAGAGAGAAGAATGCTAAAGAAATGTTGGTTTTCCTAGTTTGGGTTTCGAGGATAAACTCTTTGAGTACTGTGTGTTTTCTTTATCATTTAATTTATTGTTTATATCTTTCTTCCTCTCTTCTACTAGGTTTAGTGTGGAAGTATGTCTCATTTCCTAACAGGGGCCAAATGTCATGTAGGAACATTTGTTTATGTTTGTAGCATCGGACAAGTACTTCCGCACAGATCTAAGTGTCTAGACGTGTGGAAGTCGTCCAAAGCATTCTACCTTGTTACTTTACTTTAATTAAAGGAATTATCAAAGTAAAGTGCTTTTGTTAATTAGTTGAGTTTTGTTTAATGAAATCATAAATTAATTAGCATTGGTGAATTAAATATTAGCCATTGATCTCAAGTGAGGTGAGAAGTAATCTCAGTTGTCAATCACTTTGGAGATTAGGTTTAGGTAATAAATCATAATTTTAAAAGCATGGAAAGGGTGAAGGAGGAGACGGTATGGATCACAAAGGACCATGATTCAAAGATATCTTGGATAAGTGAAGAAGGACTTTCACCTAGAGATCTAGGCCAAAGGAGGAGAGAGGGAAAGTGTGGAGTAGAAGGATCGGGCCATCGTAGATAGCATGAGTATTTTGTTACGGGTTCCACATATAACGTGAGTATCAATGTAAATGTCACGTAGATAGCTCAGATATTTTGTTACAGGTCGTGCGATACAGTGCGGGTATCAGCATATAGGTTGCGTTGTAGCCATACAGGATCGTACAATAACACAACATCAGTGCTAGGTAGTTTGGAAAACAAATCCGCTAGTCATGTTTTGTTGTATCTTGTCTCTATTTATCATCGGGCCATTTTCCCAATAAGGGAGCCCTTATAAGATTCAAAGTTATTTTAATGATAAGCTTAGTTTATGGGCATAATATCCTTGTGTATTGTCTTTGAGATTTTGGTTTCTAGTATTGATTCCACTATTTATTTGAGTTGATTATTCCAGCAAGTGTATGTTGTTTTGTGAGCTACTAATTTGATTTACAACAAGGAAATCACTAAATAACAAGATACCTAAGCGTCAGGATAGGGAATTTCAACATGGTATCAGAGCACTCACTCTAAGAGGAAGCCAAATTTCATATCCACAGTAGTTGACAACAGTTCTATAAACCAACAGTCAAAAATTGAAGGATGGATTTCAAGGAAGAATGTTGTACTATAGAAGGATAGGGTTGTGGTAGATAGTGTAAGTAATTGGTTACAGGTCACGCGGACGGCACAGGAATTTTGTTATAGGTCGCATGGTAAGAGTGTGAGTATCATCGTATAGGTCATGCGGTAATAGCATGGGTATTAGAATATAGGTTGTGCAGTACATCGTAGAGTGCGTCATATAGGTCATGTGGATAACATAGTTTAGCATGGGAAGAGATCGCACAATTCAGTACATGGGCAGTTTCAGCATCAGGTTATTTCCAGGGAAGCTTATTAGGTCTAAGGGATGGCACCAACAAGTTTGAGAGTTGAAGATAGATTGGATGGAGCATCCAACTTCCTATCTTGGAAAACAAGAGTTACTTTGGCTCTAAAGAAATATTACCTTTGGGAGATAGTTGACAAAGTAGTTGTTCCACCGACAGATCCTCTAGCTTTGGCAGCTCACGAGAAGGAGGAGATAAAATTTGAGTGGGTAATATTGGATTCAATGAATGATCATGTAATTCCTCACTTATCTAAGAGGAAGACAACCAAAGATGTGTTTGATGCCTTGGTAGGATTATTCCAGAGCACTAACATGAATAGGAAGATGATCTTAGGAAATAAAATCATATATGTGCAAATGTCTAGATTTGACAATGTTACTAGCTACTTCATGAGGATCACTCAGGTACATGATCAACTTGCAGCAATAGGGGAGAAATTGGATGACATAGAGCTCATTAATATGACATTGAATGATTTTCCCAAGTCTTGGGAACCATTTGTCAAGGGATTCTGCACAAAGGAAAATCTCGTAGATTGGAAAAGGCTTTGGGATGATTGCATCCCAGAAGAGACCGGGGAGGAGTCTAAAAGTAGAAAGCAAGAAATTATTGATGAGAACTTGGCCCTTGTCAGTAAGACAAGAAAGGGCAAAGGAAAGGGTTACAGCAAGAAGGGTAACAATGATGGAGGAACATCACAACCGGGGAAGAAGAAGGACTCGAGTAAAATCAAGTGCTTCTCATGTCATAAGAATGGACATTATGCATCTCAATGTCCAGAGAAGAAGAAAGGAAGAGGAAAGACGCAAACAACAACATCAGAAAAGATGCAACTAGATGAGTTTGCAGCAAAGTTTGAGAAGTATTTGTCACTAGTTTCTTGTATTTCTACCAGCATAGCTACCAGGAGTGCATGGTATCTGGATAGTGGTGCATCTCATCAGATGACAGAAGCAAGAGATATTTTCAGTAGTTTGACAGAGAAGGACTTAGAGGTTCATGTGGATCTTGGTGATGATTCCAAGTATGTAGTTAAGGGAGAGGGAATAGTATTGTTCTAGCTTGAGTCAAGAGGTTCCTTTGATGCCCAGGATGTGCTTTGTGTGTCGGGATTGAAGAAGAACTTGCTCTCGGGATTAGCTATAGAGGACAAGCGTTTTGTCGTTACTTTTCAGAGAGTGAAAGTACTCATACATTTAGAGAAAGTTGGCCTAGACACAAGAGTGGTCGTTGGGTTTAGAGAGGGAAATTTATATAGGTTGTGGGGAAAGTCTATTCATGCTTTGGTACATGACAATGACAACTTGTGTGACCTATCGCACAGGAGGTTGGGACACCTGTACTATAGGGCATTTCCGATTATGAGGGGGATTGTTACAGGTCTTCCAGAGTTTAGTGTTGAGTAACATGGAGTGTGTAAAGGGTGTGCACTTGGCAAGAATGTCAAGGTTTCTTTTCCAAGCAGCGAGAGTAGGTCCAAGGGGATATTGGATATTATACATTCATATGTGAGTGGGTCGATGTCAGTAGCATCAGTGCAGAGATAATTGTACTATGTGATGTTCATTGATGACTTTTCCAGGAAAACCTAGATCTTCTTTATGAAGACCAAGGGGTTTCAGGATTTCAAGGCTCAGGTGGAGAACCAGACAGGAAAAAAGATCAAGGTCTTGAGGTCGAATAATGAGGGAGAGTACACCTCCAATGACTTCAAGTATTTCTGCAATGAGGAAGGGATCAAGAGGGAGTTGACAGTCTCATATAACCCTCATCAAAATGGGGTTGCGAAGAGAAAGAACCAGTCCATCATCAGTTATGCCAAGGCTATGATACATGACCAGGAGTTGCCTATGTTTTTGTGAGAAGAGGCATGTAACACAGAAGTATATGTGCAGAACATAAGTCCTCACAAGATATTGTGGGATAAGACTCCGGAGGAGGCATTCTCAGAAGTGAAGCCAAAGATAGGACATTTTAGGATCTTTGGTTGTCTAGTCTACATGCATGTGCTTGTGGAGAAGAGGACAAAGCTGGAGCCTTCAAGATATAAGGGTATATTTTTTATGTACAGTGAGATCTCAAAGGATTATAGTATATTCATACTTACACAATGGAAGAAAATTATGAGCATAGATGTTAATTTTTAGGAGAACTTGGCATTTAGGAAATCTCAGGAGTCATCAGCAGTGAAAGAGGATGAGTAGCAGTAGGCTTCGAAGGATGAGCAAAGATCAACAGCTTCCAGTTCAGGGAGTCATACTTCAAATGGGGTGGAGGAGTTAACCCCTTCTAGTTCTATTAGGAGACCCACATGGCTATTGTAGACATTAAGGGATGTTGGTGAGGCTCCCAAGAGTGCAGTTCGGGAAAGTAGGCCTTCGAGGAAGTGTGTGAACTATATGGTGCTTATGAGTAGCATCATCGATGTTGAGCCTTCAATTTTTGAGGAAGCAACACATCACCAGGTTTGGCAGGATTCCATGGTAGAGAATTACACCTCTATTATGAGGAATGATGTTTGGGAATAGTGTTGAAACCGGAGGGGAAGTTGATTGTGAGTTCCAGGTGGCTCTACAAGATCAAGCATGCTACATATGACAACATCAATAAGTTCAAGGAGAGGTTTGTGGCAAGAGGATTCTCCCAAAGAGAGTGAGTGGACTACAATGAGACATTTGCTCTAGTTTTCAAGTATGCTTCTATTCAAGTTGTTATTTCTATTGCTTTAGTTATGAGGTGGGGGATTCACCAAATGGATATGAAGACAACTTTGCTCAATCAGATCATTGAGGGGGAATTATATAGAGAGAAACCTCAATTATTTGAGGTACATGGGAGGGAGTCTCATGTGTGTAGGCTTAAGAAAGCCTTATATGGACTCAAACAAACACCTAGGGCATGGTATTTCAGTATTGACAGATACTTGCAGAGTATGGGATTTACCAAGAGTGATTGGATCCTATCTTGTACTTCTTACTTGTTGGGTCTAATCGACTCATATTGGTGTTGTACATGGATGATTTATTTACACAAAGGCAGAGGAGCTTATAGCAAGGTGAAAAGCAAATTTGGCTACATATTTTGAGATAAAGGGCATTAGCTCGATGCATTATTTCTTGGGGTTAGAGGTATGGAAGATATAAGGAGAGATCTTCCTTGGTCAAAGGAAGTACACGGTAGAGATATTGAGGAGATTCAAATGGAGGAATGTAGACCGATGGCCACACCTATGGTTACCAACCTGAAGAAGGTTGTCACTTCTTATTCAGAGTTGGTGGATCCCAAGATATACAGGAAGTTGATAGGGTCCTTGATATATTTGGTCAACACCAAGACATATATATGTTTTACTGTAAACACCTTGAGTGAGTTCATGGTGGAGCCGAGGCGGGTGCATTGGATAACAAGGAAGCATGTGCTCAAGTACTTGGGAGGTACAATGGAGTTTGGGTTGAGGTATCTTGGAGGTGATGGAGTGAGGTTGCAGGGATATTCATACTCAGATTGGGCAGGGAGTGCAGTAGACAGAAAGAGCACATTGAGGTGTTGCTTTAGCTTGGGATCAACAGTGATTACATGGTTCAGCAGGAAGCATACTTCTGTAGCACTGAGTTTAGCATAGGTAGAGTACATGGTAGTGAGTATGGCTAGTTGTGAAGTCATTTGGCTTCAAAAATTGCTTACAGTTTTATTTGATCAAGAATTGGAACCTATGGTGATATACTGTGATAATCAAAGTTGTATCAAACTCTCTAAGAATCCAATATTCCATGAAAGGTCCAAGCATATTGAGATCAAGTATCACTTCATTTGAGACATGATTCAAAAGGGAGCAGTCAAGCTTTAGTATGTTTCCAGAGATAAGTAGGTTGAATATATTTTGACCAAACCCTTGGTTAAAATGAAGTTTGTGTTCTTTAGGGACAAACTTGGAGTGGTGCAGAATACCTTCCTAGCTAAGAGGGAGTGTTGATGTTTGTAGCATCGAACAGGTACTTCTAGACATCTCTAACTGTCTAGACGTGTGGAAGTTGTCCAAAGCCTTCTACCATGATACTTTACTTTAATTAAAGGAATTATTAAAGTAAAGTGATTTTATTAATTAGTTGAGTTTTATTTAATGAAATGCTAAATTAATTAGCATTAGTGAATTAAATATTAGCCATTGATCTCAAGTGAGGTGAGAAGTAATCTCAACCGTCAATCACTTTATAGATTAGGGTTAGTGTTGGGAATTAGATGATAGAGCAATAAAATAATTCAGAAATAAAACACAAAAGAGCATAATACAAAAAGTGACACAAATATACGTGGTTCACCCAATATAGGCTACGTCCAGAGAGAAATTGCAAGTCCTTCCTTTATTATTATCTAGCAAATGAAGGGATACAACCTACAACACACCTGATGTAACTTCCTCTTCTTTTTCTCACAATCTCCTCTCTCATAATATAATATTCACTCTCATCACAGCTGCAATACAATGCCCTCATACAAAAAAGGGTTACCTTCTTGGGCGAAAACCCTAACATAAATTCTACCGTCAGATATATGAACTTATAATGAATAGTCCAGATTGACTATGAAATTAAAATATTTTAAAATATTTTACAAGGCAATTTTCCAAAAAACATTTGGGCCCGCTAGCCCCCTGCCCCCTAGCCGAGGGGGCAGGCCTGCCTTGAACCCCCGACAGAAGGTGGGTAGGCTTACCTGCATATGAATTAGGAAGATAATCAATCTCCACAACCAATAGTTAGGTGATAACTCAATATTATAAAAGCATGGAAAGCGTGAAGGATGGGACACTTGATACTTTTGGAGAGAAAAGAAGGACTTGTGCTCAAGGGTTGGATCATGAAGGACTATGATTCAAAGAGATATTGGATAGGTGAAGAAGGAATTTAACTTATATATCTAGGCCAAAGGAGGAGAGAGGGAAAGTGTGCAGCAGAAGGATTGGGTCACTGAAGATGGCACAAGTATTATGTTACGGGTCACGCAGATAGTGTGAGTATTAGTGTACAGGTCGCGTAGATAGCGTGAGTATTATGTTATAGGTTGTGTGGTACAATGTAGGTATCATCATACAAGTCGTGTTGTAGCCATACAGGATCATATAGCAACACATTAGAAGTGTTGGGCAATTTGGGCAACATATCAACGAGTTGAGTTTTGTTGTATCTTGTCTCTATTTCTCATTGGTCATTTTCCTGGTAAGGGAACCCTTGTAAGCTTTGAAGTTATTTGAATGATAATCTTAGTTGATGGGAGAAGTATCTTTCTGTATTGTGTTTGAGATTTTGGTTTCCAGTATTGCTTCTACTATTTATTTGAGTTGATTCTTCCAGCAAGTGTATGTTGTTTTGTGAGCTACTAATTTGATTTACAACAAGAAAATCACTAGATAACAAGATACCTCAATGTCAGGATAGGGAACTTCAACAACATTGACATTGTAACTCTTGCATGGTCATTTAGAGAGAAATTGAGTCTCATTTATTTTACTCGTAGTCAACCTCCATGGGTTATGAGTAGAGTGTGAGTGATTGTGGCATCGTTTGATCTTGTTGAACAATGGTTGGTTGTAGTATCATTTCTAGTTTCATGTTCATACTAGGATGATGTTTAGAGTTTAAAGCTTTGGTGGTGTGATGCACCTCTATTTTGTTTAAAATGGGTTTTAAAAAAAGTTAATGCATTGTCCTTTTTTTGAGGTTGGATGGGGCATGTGTGGATTTCTTATCCATTTGAGAGTGAGACCATTTTCATTTTGTTTTTTATCAAAATATTTCAATGACAAGGATTGATTGTAGTATTAATTATGCTTTTTTTTATTTCACTTAGAGTGGCAAGATGTTTAAGATTATATCTAGTGGAGGGGACAATGAGATTATTTAAACTTGGACATGTGGATTTACAATATGTATGTTTTAGCTCTAATTGCATTATCTCAATGTAGTGCTTCCCTTCATGGATTCTATCTATTATGTATGGTTGTTTGCTTATGCCACTCTATTTGCTAGCAATTTCAATTCCTACATTTTTCGAGGGCCACATATTTTTTTCTCTACTTTGTAAGTGCTCGTTGTTGTGTTGCTTTTCACATAATTGCGAGCTCAATGTTCTTTCAGGTGGATAATACAATCATTTATTTTTAA
>JZKD02S1650834.1:27996-51853 GCA_000966675.3 Picea glauca
TTAGGTCTTCTTACATCTGCCTTATTCTATTTTATTGAAAGGCCTTATTAATATTGACCTTTATTACATCTGAATACATTGATCTACCTATGTGCGGGTTAGGACCTTAACAAGAATTGATTTTGGATGGATGGATCATCATCAATGGAATGAAGAAAGAAGGAACATAAGAAAATCATATTACTTTGTTTCATCACATGTGAATGCTTTAATTGCAAAGCTTTGAGGACAAAGATTTTTGAAGGAGGGTATTATGTTATGACCCAAGGGGGGCATATATGGGGTTAAATGCATATGATATGACCCCAAGTGGGAACATATACGGGGCTAAATGTACATGTAATGTGTAAATTTATATGTAATAGGCTTGACCTAATAGTAAAGGGGCCTCACACATAGTGTGTGAATAGGTATATATAAAGATCATGCATTCATTATCGAGGACATGCAAAATTTGATGTATGAATGTATTTAGGTATTTGGAGGACGTTTTGATAATCTTTAAGGAGTATTTTGTAACTCATCTCTCTTATCTATATTGGAGTTGTGGTCCATGATCACATTGATGTACATGGTGTGTACTTCTAGTTTATTATGACATCTTAAACATTTGGTACATAACATAAGTGGGCCACCAAGATACTAAGGTATGACTATGACATTATCTATAAGAGGGGTAAAAAAAATGTGGTTGTTGATGCCTTATCTCGACAACTCGAGGAAGATGGATCCATTTTTGCCTTATCTTTACCAGTCCCATGTTGGCTTAAGGATGCATATCACAAATGGTTTGCAAATGCAACTACCAGTCACATCATCCAAAGACTTCAAAATGATCCCAACCCTCCTAAGGGGTATACATGGCATCTAGATACATTGTGATATAAAGGACACATTGTTCTGGTAAAAAAATTTGCCTTAAAACAAAGAATCTTAGAGGAATTTCATTCATCACCTATAGATGGTCACATTGGATTTCATAAAACATATGAATGAACTAAGCGTTCATTCTTTTGGGAGGGATGAAAATTGACATTCAAGATTTTTTGGCCGCATGTGACACATGCCGACGAAACAAAGGGGATACAGTAAAGACACCAGGGGTGTTGTAGCCACTTCCAATCCCAACATAGATATGGGTAGACATTATTTTGAATTTTATTATGGCACTGCTAAGGGAGGGAAACAAATATGTGATCATGGTGGTAGTTGATGGTCTATCCAAGTATGCTCGTTTTTGTGTCCCACCCTGTCCATTTACCGCCTCCGTAGTTGCCCAAGTCTTTCTTGATCAAAATTTTAAGCTACATGTCATGCCCACTTCCATTTTATTAGACTGAGAGCCTAGTTTTACTAGCAAAATTTGGCATGAACTATTTAAACTTCATGGTACCCATCTAAATATTAGCACATCATATCACCCCCAAACAGATGGTCAAACTAAAAAAGTCAACAAGTGATTGGAAACCTATTTAAGATGCTTCACCTCTAAAAAGCCACACTAATGGGAACAATGGATTCCCATTGAAGAATGGTGGTACAATACCTCTTATCACGACACTACCAAAATGACCCACTTTGAAGTAGTTTATGTCCAAATCCCTTGTTAATCACTTCATACTTACTAGGAAATTCCAAGGTTCAAGCGGTGGAACATACACTCTATACTAGGGAAGATATTCTCCACATAATAAGGGACAAATTGGTTATGTACCAAAACCAAATGAAGCAACAAGCAGACCAAAATCACTCAGAACGGTCCTTTGCAACAAGGGATATGGTGTTTTTTCGACTTCAACACTATAAACAAACATCATTGAAAGACAAAACACCTCAAAAGTTACCACCCAAGTTCTATGTATTTTATGAAATCATTCAGCACATTGAACAAGTGGCTTACAAACCGGGTCTTCAATCCCACTCTAAGATTCATCTAGTCATTCATGTGTCCTATTTAGAAAAGGTCATGAGATTATAGTGCAAGGTGCAAACAAGCCTACTGGAACTTGATGATGAAGGCTCCATTTGGCTTCAACTGACAATAGTTTTAAATACTAGAGAGCATCAATTACGTCAACACGTAAAGTATTGACCCAATGGAAAGAAATGGCACTTGAAGATGCAACATGGGAATTAGCCTTGATTTTGCCACAATTTCCTTATCTTCAGCCTTGAGGACAATGTTTCTTTCAAAGGGGGAGGGCATGCTAGGGTCCTACCCTAACCTCCCTACTTTGGGACACATGGGATTTAGTTAGTTATTGTAAGTGGCTATCCTCTTTGGATAAGACTAGTGGATAATAATAGATAGTTATTCAATGTAAAAAGGGTCCACTTTATAAGGTCTACTAGGTAGTTGGTAGCCATTAATAACAATACCACAAGAAGTTAGGGTTTTGTCTGGGTGGAAGCTTGCTCTTTTCCATTGCCAAAGCAATACATTGTACTTATTGTTGGTTATCCTTAAAAATAAATTAATTATTTGCAATGGAGTTTAAGTGTTGGGAAATGAGGCTTTTAAGCATAGTGATGTTGTCCTCATTCATGCTATAATGTTTTTCTCTTTGTTCGTAATTGAAGTAGCACACAGACACAAACAAATATGTTCATATACAAGTGTTGGGTAGTTTTTCCACTTATTGTTATTCCATGAATTGTGATGATTAGTGGATATCTAGTGTGGCTATAATTTAATCACATGAGGAGATATCCATTACCTTGTTTCAATCAAGAAAGTATTGAGACCACTATTTTTTAGGATCAGAGTGAGTAGAGATCCTTGTACTCAAAGTTGCATCGATCATAGAGCTATGAATGATAGTGAATTTGAATATGCTATTGAACAAGTGATTCTAGCATTACCTAGATGCATATAATTGATCATACCGATTGTTGGAATCTTGTATTGGAAAAGACATCTTCGTTGGATGTGCATTGGGTAAGCACACGTGAACAAGGAATAAGGTATGTAGGAAACCCATGTGATTGAAAACCCATCAGAAGGAGTCAATCGGTTAATGATTGATTTTTAAATAAGCAACATTGTATTTGTTGATAGAAATATTGTAGAGCATATAGTGTTATAGAGAAGTTTGCACCCATACTTATTATCTGGAACAAAGGCCCATAGTCAAATATGAAGCTAGAAAACTTGGCACCAAACTGACAATAGAGATCATAACTTAATTTCACAGAGGATCCATGTTGGTGAATCAAGTGGGATACAAGTCCCTTATTTATGGATCATAAGGTATGATAGAAGTGAATCCTTGACTGTGATACAATTGTTATTACTTTGAAGAGAAATCATACTTAGTATGGGTAAAGCAAACAAAGAAAGGTTGGAAGACTTGTAGGCCATCTATGCTCAACTTCAAGAAGAGAACATGCATTTGAAGGAGAAGGTCCATATGTATGACTATGGGATGGAAAATATGGAAAAGAACCTTGGGACCTCGACGAGGCTACTACAATTTCTACATAACCACTACAAAGAAAACACCTTGTAGCAAAGGTTTTTGCAGAGGTTTTTACTGTTAAAATATTTGGCAAATTTTCCAAAAATACCTTCTCTACAACCTACACTATTCAAAGAAGAAGTTTTAAAGAATGTTTCATATAACTTAAAAAAATTGGACGGGCGATGGTTGTAGCAGAGGTTCTTTTGTTCGTGTTTGCATTGGTAAAATACATTAGTGCATTCTTAAGTAACATGCACCAGTGCAGGCACACAAGTCAAAAGCACTTGTGCTCTTAAAACTATTACACACTAGTTCTGTATTTTATGTTATATGAAGCCGAACTTCATCTTCCTTTCCTAGACAAACACTTTTCATTTCCAATTTCATTTAATACATATATGTTGCTTGAAGTTCTTACAACTATTGCAGTCAATTTTTCTGAACCTTCTTTTATTATCTCACAATTTTGTGAATCAAACATAAGTTTGTGACCTTGGTCACACATTTGACTTACTCTTAGAAGATTATGTTTCATATCTTCCACTAGTAGAACATTTTCTGCCTTGGTATTCTTGTTTCAAATTCTGACTGTGCCCTTTCCAATGATTCTAGCTGAGTCATCGTTTCCAAAGGAGACTGATCCATATCTTTCCTTTCTCAATGTTAGAAACCTGTCTTCATCACCTCTCATGTGCTTTGAGAAACCAATGTCAACATACCAACCATGTTTCTTGTGTTTAGCTTGTAGAGAGGGTGTGCATTCTTCATTGTTATATTGATTCTGCTTTCTTATCCATATTCTCTGTTGAGGTTCATGTCTGCGACTGTTGTTATTCTATTGTGATTCTCTAAGAAGGACTGTCATTCTACAATATTTGGCCATGTGTCCAAAGTTGTTGCACTTGTAGCATTCCCCTTCAGTGTTCAATGATTCAAATCCATTATAGCTTCTTCTATGTGTTTCACTAAGCCTTCTTGGATAACCATTTTGTGCATAACCTTCAAAGTTGTTTTTGTTCCCGCTATTAGCTCTGCAATTTACAACTTTATGTCCAAAATTATTACATGCATAACATAAACCAAAAAATATAGTTTGATACTTGGGAGTTGAAGATATTCTGAAAGGAGTTACTCTTTTGAATCCTTCTTCTTCCTGAAGCCTTCTTGTTTTTGATTGTCGTTGATTCTTAAATCTAAATTTTCTAGGTGGAGGAGTGTCCTTGTGATCTTCCCTGTAAAACTTCTTGTCTCCTATGACTATCTCTGCATAACTTCTTGGTTGTGTTTCTTGATCTGTAGTTTTGGAGCGTGAGCCTCTTTTTGCCTGCTTCTATCTTATCCTGGACTTGTCATGATGTGGACTCTGACTATTGATAATGTTATCCAAAACCTTTGAGATATTCTGCATGCTTTTCTGTTGAAGGTCTTTTCTCAATGTGACAATCTCTGATTCCAAATTTCCAATGATCCTGTCCTTTTCTTCCAATTGTTCTTTAAGTGCTTCTTCAATTCTTTTGTCTTATTCAACTTGAATTTTTAAATTAGAGATCATCTGCTCCAAATCTTCAGAGTTGGAATTTTGTGTTTTCTCTTTTTTTTTAGTTCTGCCTGTAGTGATTTGTTTTTCTTCTTTTCCCTTTTTATAACATCTATGGCACTCAACAATTTTTCTCTGTAGTCAACTTCTGCCTCTTCATATTCTTCTTCTGTGTCTTCTTTATCAGAGCTTTCTATTTCCATGAATAGAACTCTTTCTGTCTCACTTTCAATGACTTCCTCTTTGTCTGATGAGGAGCTGTCTTCTTTGGTGCATAAACTTTTCTTGAAGACTTTCTTTTTGGTTCTTTTGTCTTTATATGTTTGTTTTCTATTTGAATCATATTCTTCATTTATTTTCTGTTTCTTATGAGGACATTTGTTAGAAAAATTATCAATACCATCACTATTAAAACAAATCAATGGAATCTTACCTCTATATTTGCTTTCGGTTCCCTTTTTCAGTTTTCTGACAAAGTTGGCTACTTCTTCATCATCTTCCAAGATGCCATGGTTGCTGCTATCTTATTTTTCCTTTTGATTTCCCTTTTTCTTTGACTTCTTGGGTTCTTTGAATGCTGCTTCTTTTATACCTGGATTCTCCTTTTAGTTCTCATTTCATAAGATCTGAAAATTCCATGAGTTCATCCATGCTTATTGAATCCAAATCTGTTCTTTCTTCTGGTGCTGAGACCTTAGGATCAAATCTGATTGGAAGAGATCTTAGTACCTTTTGAATAATTATAGATTCATCAACTTCTTCTGCCAATCCTCTAATTACATTCATTGTTTCATCAACTCATAAGAATTAAGTTGCAATATTCCCATCTTCTTTCATTTTTAGCTATTAAAATTGACATCTGTAAGTTTGAAGATTTGCTACCTTGAATTTTGCATCTCCTTCATAAATATTCTGAAGTTTGTCCCAAAATTTCTCTTTTGCGGAGCTGCAATGCATAATTTTTTCATACACTAAATCACCAAGACCATTCATAAGTGAATTTTTGGCTTTTGAATTGTTTAGACTGAGTTTCCTTCCATTTTCATTTGTTGGTGGAACTACTCGTTCTTTATATCCATCTACAACTAATTTCCAAACCTCAAATCCTTGTGCTTGTACATATATTTTCATCCTTCTGCCCCATAATGCATAGTTCTATCCGTAAAACTGTGCTATTCCATTTTTATACATATTGTTTCTCTCCATGATCTACCTTTCAGTGGTTAAATTGATTTCTAAAGGAACCTGCTCTGATACCAATTGTTGGATTACTGAGAGGGGGGATGAATCAATAATAGATTTTTTTAATACTTTTTAACACATTATGTAAAGGGTTATTTGCCTATATGATCAATGTAACATTATAATCCAATAAGTGCAGAGTAAATAAACCATAAATAATGAACAATCACACACATGCACAGTGCACCGATATTTTTACATGGAAAACCAATGCAAGAGAAAAGCACAAAATGTTTTTTCTTATATGTCTTTAAGAATTACATTCATTGGAAGCACCAACTTCCTTTGTTCTCTAGCTGCAATTGGAAGGAGGCTCCGACCCCCTATATTTTCAGGCTACAACCTAAGGGAAGATCCAACTCCCCAATTCTCTAGCTACAGCTAGAAGGAGGCTACAACCCCCTATGTTCTCCGGATACAATTGGAAGGTGGCTACAACCACCTATCCTTTCCCCATCCTACTACCTTGAAATATAAGTGAGATGATGAAACCACTGCTACACTGTCACTATGAGATATACCACTCTAAGCCTGCACCAATATGTGCCAACAACCTGCAACCAACCTGTGCCATTGTCCTGTAACCAACCTGTACCTGTACTCATCCTGTACCAACAAAACCCAACATGTACATGAATTGTCTATGCTACAACTCACGTATGTACACACCCTTTCTATACTACACCTCGCGTATGTACATGACCTTTCTATATTGGAGCCTGCATATGCCTTCTGAAAACTAGAGTTTTCACCTTCCTGAAAAACTCTGACCCTTTGCTACCTCTGTCACATCAACCTGCAACCTGAAACTGTGTCCAAAATGTAGTTTTTCCCTATGCATACATCCTCATACATATCACTTAACCAAGTGCATCTATATCTCTCTAGTCATGTGCCATCCAAGTGTGTATAATCATGAACAAGTATAATAACCCTCACATGGACTAGACATCAAACCCTAACTGATATACAACCTCTCAATACATCAACCACTTCACAAATACAAGCTCTCAACCATGTACAACAAAAACCCTTAACCTTATGCCAAGAAATACAAGATGTGCCTCAACACTAACAAGATGTACCAATGATAAACATTAATTATACCAACACTGTATTTTTGTAGATCTAACTTATATAGTAAGTTCCATGCAACCAATATCCTGTCTAGGTAAAATCCTCAAACCCCCATAACCATTTATCATGTAGACAAAAAAATCCAACTAATCATAGAAACAAGACATACCTTTTGAATGTGTAGATAAATTTGTTGTACTTGATCATTGTAGACCTTCTTGGGAGCTTGCTTTCAAACTCTAGAGATCTGGCATCTTCATCTTCTCAATTTTTTGTGGATTTTCCCTCGTGTATGCACCTTGTTATGATGCCAGCTTGCATACGTACATGCCCTTATCCACTACAACCCACGTACACCTAAAAAACTAGGGTTTTTTCAACATTTTCTATAATTTTGAAACTTTCGCCGTCAACCCTTTGTGCTACCTCAGACTTGCATAACTTCAGATGTATCAATGAGCACCTGCAATAAAACTTAAAAAATAATATATATTCAATGTGCTCAATATCTTCTAATAGGAGAGCCTTGCTCTCTTATTTATACTTCCATCTAGCTTCCTCAATTGGTTACCTTCTAACCAACTTAACCCAATTTCCTTCTTTTAGGGATAACGCACTTCTAACCACTTGTCCACTTCTAACCCACTTTGCTACAAATAGTAAATTCTCCACTTCTAGTTGAAACTAAATTATTTTTAATTATTTTATTATTGAAACAAATTAACCCATGATTAACTCCTAGTTTCACCCACTTGACTAGTCAACTTCTTCTAGAGGCTTCTAGAATAATTTGGCTTCTTTGACCTTCTAGATAACTCATGAGGGTTCTCCAACTTCACAAGGCCATAAATCTCTAACCGTGAGGAGTTATGTGACGTTCCACATATCACCGAAAATGTCATGACATGTACTATCCATCTACAATAGTATTACTTGCAAATATATTAATCTTCATACCATTATACATCAATCAAATTGAAGTCCCTTAACCATACTTTTGGGGCTACCAAAATTTGCTACTGAACTTGCTTCAAGGGTTGACATCAATGAAAACCAACCCAATTAATCAACACTTAGGATCTATGCTTATTCCCGAATCTGAAACAACATGATCGAGAAGTTTACCTTAGGGGACACCGAAAATAGACTTCGAAGGATTCAAAGAAATGCCAAACTTTTTACATCGCAAGAAGACTTTTCGAAGATGATCAAAACGAGCTGATCAAGTTTTGGAATAAACTGTTAAATCATCAAAATAAACCTGAATTATATTACCGGTAAAATTGTCGAAATCTAACTGCATAGATCTCTGAAAAGTGGCATCTGCATTGGAGAAGACAAACGTCATTCGTTCATAGGAAAATGTGCACCAACGGGTTGTAAACATGACTTTATATTTATCGATCCTCTTGACTTTAATTCGATCATAACCAGAAAAACCATCAAATAAGGACATCGATTTTGATCCCACAACTTGTTGTAAGATCATTTCATGTTAGGAAGTGGAAAGTTGTCTTTTACACTTGCTCTATTTAAAGCACAAAACTCAACACAAAGCCTAATTTGACCTGATTTCTTCTGGACAGGAACAAGATTTGATACCCATTCAGAATACTTAAATGGAAATATTATATGAGCATTTAGGATTTTTTCCACTTCTTTTCTGATTGTAGCTTCAAGTGCAGGATTTACAGGTCTATGTTTTTTCCTAACCGACTTTGCCCCTTCTTTAATCAGAATGGCATGCTATATAATATTAGGATCAAAACCACGAAGATCCTCATAAGACCAGGAAAAAACATCACGAAATTCTTGGAACAAGTCCATGAACTTATTATTTTCTTCATCACAACATTTAACACCTATTTTAATAATATTTGGGGATTCAGGGGTTCCAATGTTCATGGGGATGGTATCCCCAACTTTTCTTTTAGACTCATCTTCTTTACTTCTTACATCACTCGTTGAGAGTGAAATCTCAAGAGGAGTCAAGCCTTTAGGAAGTTTATCGTTTTCAAGGGAAATAATCTCTTTAGGCTTATAAGGTTCATTCTATAAGAAGGCACATATGCCTTCATCATTTGGAATTTTTTTTCCAAGATTCTACGTTATCGGGAAGACGAGGTTGGTAAAGAGACATAAATGTACAATCTTTTCTCTGAGGTAACAACTGCCTTGTAGGTGAGGCTGCAAAAACAACTAACCTGTCATCCATAGAATTAAGTTCTCTTTTAATATGAGTGATGCTGAAAGACAATAGATTTGAGATTAATGCCCAAACAACTTGGGTGTATATTTTAAGAAAATTGTTGTTGGGCTTATATATTTTCCTGACTAAATTCACAACAAGTTATGAATCACCAAAAATAGTAAGATGACCACAACCAAGATCATAAGCGTTTTAAATGCCTAGCAATAAGGCTTCAAACTCAAAAACATTATTCGTACTAGAAAATTCTAATCTTGGTATAAATAATACTTGCTCCGTTACCTTCGTTTGAACTTGCATCGTCAAAGTGCATATGACACATATCACCATCATATTCAGTCGGTTCAATCAACGTGTCATCTTCATCAACAAAGATCGAATAGAGACCCATGTCCTCCTCAAATTAATTTTCAATAGGCCGAGGAACACTTTCAATATAAGGTGAAATACTTCCTTCCCTTAGGACAATAATATTCTTTCGATTCTTAGGGATGGATAAATGTGAACCATCTAGCAATAGGTAACCACCGGTTAAGGCCTACTGATATCTACCCAAAATGATTGAATAGTTACTAACAAGCATATCAATTACTTGTATATTAAGGGTGGTTCTTATTTCAGGGTGAGTGCATAGGACTAGAGTTACATCTTTGATCTTACCTATGGTAGACTGTTGTTTATTATTATAGGAAAGCATATGCCTCACATTTTCATTGGTACAAGAAATGCCTAACTCTTCCTTAATAATTTTGGACATAACGCTTGGGCCAAATCCACCGTCTAACATGCAACAATCAACTATTTTATCCACAATTTTCACAGAAATATAGAAAGGTTTTTTTTTACAGGGTTTCTACTATTATTTACACCTATGTTATTTAGATTTGACTAATTTCCATCAAAATTTTTAGTCAAATTAGCTACTATGGAAGTTTTACCTTCCATGATATTTTTTAGATGTTATTGTTGTTCTGGGACGATGACCATGTCCAAAAGAGAGGCATCAACCTTGATACTAGCTAACCGATTGAGGATATTATATTTGGATGGAGGGAAAGGAGTTGACACTCATTGACTGTTTGAAGACTTGTCAACTTGGGAGTTTGTATCTTGGGATGATGAGCTGGGAGCAAAAGTGGTTTGGGGAGAATCAACTTTACTCTTATTAGTGTAAGTTTTATTTCTACTGTTTACCACCATGACATCATCCTATGGAGTCCAATCTAAGACAAAAATAGTTGCATCTAGTTTTTTTTCCAAAGATTCGGTCTCTAGCGTTTCTTTTTACTTCACATGTTGTTTCATCGTGATTTTCTTTGTATAAATTGCATCAAGCATGAGACATTATATCCTTTGGTTGGAAAATACTATCATTTGGTTTCTTGAAGGCTATGTGGGAAGAATACTCAACAGGAATGGAAATCCCCTTTCTCTCATAATCAATCATCTGGTTGTTCATGTCTTGCATAAGCTCCAAGACCACAAACATATCAGGTTGTTTTACATAATCTCCTTTAGGGAGACCAATTCTTTCTAGCTTCTCTTCATACTCAAGACAATTTTGAAGTGCAAATCCAAGATTGTCTATAGCCTTTTATTCCAATATTTGACGATAAGAAGAGGGTAAAGTATTGTAATAGTGCATGAATGCATCTTAGTTATGGGGGTGAATCAATTAAGGAATTTGATCGTACAACTTGGTGAAATGAAGATTGAATGATTTGATAGTCTCACCATTGTTATAGGTAATATTATTGTATTCCTTCAATTGATTAGCTGGTATTTTTGGTTTCCCATATGTCGATTTAAACCAATAGACCAATTATTCCCACGTGGAAATTGTTTTAGGTGGTAAGTCAAAAAAATCAGCGGCAACCTTCCCTTCTAGAGAGTTGACAAATAAGCGCATACATGTATCATTGTAATTCACCCCTATGTTATGGAAAGAATTAGAAAAGGATTCTAAGTGTTCATCAGTAGTAATAGTGTAGTTTCCCAAAAACTTGGGCAAATAATCTTTAAACTTTGGAAGGGGGTGAGCCGCTAGTGTAAGATTCAGAGGAGAAGATACATGCCATGGGGTGGTGATATCATCTTCTTCAAACTGAAAAAGACCATATTTTTTAATGACTTTAGCCATATTTTTTGTAGATTGGACTGGAATTTGATGGCTATAAATGATACCAATTACAAATGATGTTGGAGGTTGTGAAGAGGAGGAACCTCTGGTACCGCTACCGCTACCAGAAGATGTCATTTTAAAAGTGAAAGGGGTTACAGGTACAATAGAACTAGTAGAATCAGACAATGTACAATGAAGATTAGTTTTTTGGATTTGTATGACAACCTTTCTCTTCCCTATCTCAGATATAGGATAAAATTAAGGGGATAAACCTCTTGTTATTCAAGAAGAATGAGAGCTGGAGGACATGTGAAAATGCCTAATGAGGAGGTTGATTTCTGGGTAGCCTTTGTCAGGCCTCCCATTGTTCACGTACTATGATATCTTTGGAAGTGACTTCCCAAGAATTATGTAATTTAACATGACTCCTAGTGATCCAAAAAGGATCCAGAGAAGGCTAAGAACAACTCATAACTCGCAGAGGCAACTCAGGATGCTCAAAATGGCTTCAACAGACAAAGAAAGGGAAAAAATTCAAAGTTCCCAAAACTTAGTGAAAATGACATGATCGCGAAGAGCGCGTCACAAGATTTCTAACGGTGTAATCGGCTCATCAAACAGAGTTATGGATTGAAAGATATCCGTGGTCAAAGTTTGGTCAACCTAGCCCAATCAGTAGGGGGTGAGTCAGCATTCGTACTGCTAACGTCAGCATCCGTATAGATGATGTCAGCATCCGCATGAATGACATCAACATCCGCATGAATGACATCAACATCTGTACAATACACGTGGAAGGAGCATATAGGTGACATGTGGCATGCTGATGTCATCATGACATCAACATGGTGACATGGAAACACTAGAGGTTTCCATGTGTCACCCAGTTTTGGAGTTTTTGGGCCGATCCGTGGACCAATCAGATCGTTCCACGTGGCAGTTCGTACGTTGACGTGGCACGACGATGTGGCATGCTTACGTAGCATGACGACTTGATAGAGGACGACGTGGCCTAGTGAGAGGCTGCCACATGGCCCAATAAGAGGTTGCCATGTGGCAGGCGGGAAATGCTCAATGACAGTGCTTGAGAAAAATTGGAAAAAAATATGGTTTGGTGGGTCTGCCAAATCTGGTGGACCACCCCAAACTTGGCCACTGGTTAATTTGTTGAGATATGGGTTAGCGCCATCACTAACTATAACGAACCAACTATATGTTAAATATATATGTTGTAACAATACAAAGCCTAAAAGGGGGAGGCCCACGGGTTTCACCTCGAGACTTCCTCCCCCACATGCACCTTAACAAATCCGCCCTAACCAACAGACCATGGGCCACACATTATAACCAACACCCCCAAAAATATATTAAATGCTGCATCCGCCCAGCCACCAGGAGGAGGCGTGCATACGATACGACCACCTGGGCATGAAAAATGATGCATTCCAGTCATTAATGCAGGTTGCAGAGAGGGCATGAAAAAGAAGACGAATTTCTTCTTGGGCCTGGGAGTGCTAGAGTCAGATCGAGACATGGAGACATTCATTTTAGGGTAATTCAACGCCATGAATTCAATGGTGCTGTTCATTTCTCGATCTGAGCATTATTTCTGCAGCTTGATTTTAGAATGAGATAGACTTATGTATTTTTCCAAATTCTTTTGCTGAGTTAATGGAAGTGCCTACCCATTTGAGAGTAGGACCCGGAGACGTAGTTCACCAGGGACGAATTTTGTTATCAAGTTTTTGTGTTCATATTTGATGCTTATGTCTCTTCACTTTTGAGATTTTCCTTCTTTAATGGTGCACTTTAATTTATGCTCATTTAATGCAATCCTTTATAAGTCACTCGATGAAAAGATCCCAGATCATGTTGGTGTTAGAGTAGTCTTCTTTGAATTGAATTGTTGAGTGTGAATGCTTACTAGGGCGAAGCATAAGTAGGGTGAAGGAACTCTTAAGAATTTCAATCCCGAAGTTGGTCATGCATCACGAAGGAATAAAATGGCAGAATAGGACAAGCGTGATGAACATGAGAAAAAATTTCACATGGTTTTTTATCACATGTCAGAAATGGTCGAATGAATGTATGGAGATTACGAGAAGAGGATGAAGAAGAAAGGGAAGAAAAAGGAAGCACATGCAGATGATGATGCTTCGGTAAACCAAGGGGCTGGAGGAGATCCTCCCGAGCCTCCATCTTCACCTTCGAGTTCTAGTTCTTCTTCCTCTGAGCATTCTCATCATTCTCATCATTCTAGCCATAAAGCCTCTTTTGAGAAACTGTTATTAAAGCTAGATGTAAAATTTTCTTTACCTATGTTTAATGGAGATGCTGATCCTGAAAAGCTAGATAATTGGATCTGACAGGTTGAAGTGTATTGCCGTGTTCAGCATATTACAACCAAGTTCTAGTTTGATAGGAAGACCGTTTCAAAACTAACTTTCGAACCAAGTGGGGAACCTTTTCTTATAAACACATGCCCTTTGGGTTAATCAATGTAGGGGAAACCTTACAAAGGGCCATGGATGTGGCTTTTCAAGGATTAATCAACAAATGTGTAGTAGTTTATTTGGACGACGTGACTATGTATTCAAAGAACATAGAAGATCACATCCAACACCTAACCCAGTTTTTCGAAAGGTGTACAAAATACGGTATATCTTTAAACCCTAAGAAAACTACCTTTGGTGTCGAGGAAGAGAAACTACTAGGTCATATTATATCCCAAGCAAGAATTCACATAGACCTAGAACTGATTAGGGCCATAGCTCAACTTCCATTACCCCAAAAAGAAGGCTATGCAATCCTTCTTTGGGAAAATAAATTTTGTGAGAAAGTTCACCCCTTATTTCGCTGAAACTATCACACCCCTACAAAAATTGATCCGCAAAGATGCTGAATTTAAGTGGGATGATGAACGAAAAAGTGCTTTCAACAATATTAAGACTGCAATATCTCAAGCTCCAGTGTTGCGAAGTCCCGAATTTAGCAAAGATTTCTTCCTCTACACTTTTGCCTCCGACCAATCATTAGCTACAGTATTGACTCAGAAGGATGAGGAGAACAATGAGGCCCCAGTCTCATTTATGAGCACTAATATCCAAGGGGGAAAAATAAATTACCTTGCTATAGACAAGCAAGCTTATGCAATTTACAAGGCAGTGAAACACTTCAGATCTTACATCCTAAAGAACCATACCGAAGTCATTGTGCATCACCCCGCAGTCCGATCCCTATTCACTCAGCAGGAGATGGGGGAAAGAAGAGGGAACTAGATGGCAGTGGTCGAAGAATTTGATCTCGATATAAAACCTGCTAAATTGGTTAAGGGACAAGGATTATGTAAACTAGAAGTTGAAGCCCAGGACCAAGTAAATGAAGACCTCGGATGGGAGAATGAATTGGAATTATGGTGTGGTGAAGCTTCATACGTCTCCCCAGGGAAGGAGTCTTGGTATGAGAAACTAACTTATCTTCTGCATCATGGGACTTGCCCATAAAACCTAAACCCTAGGGAAAGAAGAGCTCTCAGGTCAAAATCAATACAATATCGCCTCATAAATTTGGTGCTCTTCCACATTAATTATGATGGGGTACTTTTAAGATGTCTCGAACGTGAAGATGCAAACAAGGTTCTGAAGGAGCTCCATGATGGTCCTGCAGGGGGACATTTTGTAGGGAATACCACCACTCCCAAAATACTGAGAGTCAGCTATTATTGGCCTACTTTGTTTAGGGATGCTCACACATACGCTAGAAACTATAAAACTTGTCAAATAAGTGCGGGAAGGGAAAAGAGAGAAGCTGTCCCACTCCAACCTGTGGCCGTCTCCAGGCCATTCGAGCAATGGGGGTTAGATATCATAGGAGAAATCACACCGAGTTCTTCAAAACAACATAGATACATACTGACTGCCACAAAATATTTCACGAAGTGGGCATAGGTTTTCCCTTTGACTCACATGAACGAAAAGGTGGTGATCTAATTCATAGAACAACAACTGCTCACAAGGTTCAGTATGCCTTCCATCCTTGTTTTTGATAATGCCACTTACTTTTATTCCACCCTATTAACATAGTTTTCTTTAGACAAAGGAATCATAATCAGATACTCTGCAAACTACTATCCACAGGGGAACAAAGTGGCAGAATCAACCAATAAGAACCTAGTAAGGATATGAAAAAAAACTATTGCAGAAAACCAGAGGAATTGGAACAGTTCACTTCATAATGCCTTATGGGATGATAGAGTAGCACCCAAGGAAGCTATAGGAAATTCCCCATACTTTCTGGTATACAGACATGAATCCATTCTCTCGAATGTACTATATCTTCCATCTCTTCAGCTTGCTTAGGATTCTAGAGGACAACCCTCATCGGTCATTCAATAGAGAATTGTTACCCTCCTCATGCTAGAAGAAGAAAGGGAGAAAGACAAATCAAAGTTCATTTCTCATCAACAAATAGTTAAAAGATGGTTTGATAAGCATAAGGCCAAAGAGAAGAATTTTGAAGTAGGAGACTTAGTCCTGAAATGGAACAAAGCGAGTGAGCCGAAGGGAAAACATTTGAAGTTTCAGAATCTATGGCTCGAACCTTTTCAGGTAGCCGAGAAAATTGGGGTAGGCACGTATCGGTTACAAAATCTGAGGGGGGAACCTGATTCTTTCCCGGTGAATGGCCAAGCCCTAAAACAATATTTTTGTTAAAAAAAAAAGAAAAAAAGAAAAAAATAGAAAAAAGTGTGTTTTCATGATACTTTGTGTTTAGGTAGGCTAATTGTGGAGTTCTTCATTTTTTGTTTTTCTTGTTATAGTATTTTTTTCACTTTTGAAGTTTGTTTTTAGTAAGGCATTGGTTGACCGCAGTTCATGCGATATGACAAACTCTGTTCCTGACTCATGCTTACATACAACACAAGAAGCTCTGGGAGAATTGCGGTTGTTTTTAAGGAGTTCTGTATTTAACCTGTGCAAATAAATAACCTTCACAAAGTGATGAAGTGTCCTCCTGGTGGTCTGGTAAAACCTGAAGGGAAAGATGGCTAGCTGCGAAGGACTACATGTAACTCAAGACAAAGCTAGCAAAAAATTCACCTCAACCATCTCATTTTGCAAATAACATACGTCCTCCTCTCCCACTCGCTTAGGGATTTCTTCCGAAATAAAATCAATTATATCAAATGAGTGAAAAGTAGGAGAGGGTATGCAGATAACATCGTCGGGGCTATGGACACTCACTGGCAGTGGAGCAAGGTCTATGACATCGGGGTGACTCCACCGGGACTATGGACGCTCGCTGGCAGTGGAGCAACACTGTAGAAAGTGAATGATGATAACTAAAAGGCCTGGTGCTCGTGAATGCTTTACTCGACTCTTGTCAAAAGAGGGCATTGGTCATGGTTACATGAAATGAAGGTGGAATAAAGGTTGAAACCCCACAAGAAGGCCAAGATTAACCAACCAGGGAACTTCAAACACAAGGATAGAAGAGGCTCTGATAAAAACTAGTTAAGTTCTTAACTAGCTTTTGCATCAGCTGAGCCTGAGGTAGGAACAAATATTCTTCTTTCGCCTAGTAAGTCGCCATTTGTTGAGCACTCAACACACCCTAAAAATCCTTACCAATTTTTTTTCACTTTTTGGGTACCACTTGGTCTTCTGCACTGTCTGACTCAACTTCATTTTGGGAAATGTCTTATCTTTAATTATTTTCATGACTTTTATCACCTATTCAAGTTTGTTTTTATGAAACCTCATGTCTAAAGGAACTTAACACCCGAATTAAGAATCAACAGCTAAACCCTGCACCTAACGCGCTCAGGTTCGACGTCAGAAAGAATTCAAGAAAGTAAAGGAACCACACGAAAACAACAGTCGCCGATCACCGATCCTCATCGACGTCAGTAGAAGGTGGGTTTGGTTTACGTAGGTTATTTGCATAAAAGTTCAAGATATAGCCAATCCCCTTCGACATCGGTAAAATATGAGGATGACATATGTTAATAAAAGACAAAAAGAAATCACTGATAACCGATGCCCGATGCACTTTATCGGGATCGAGGAAAATCCAGAGGGATCATAAAAAACATTTCGACCACAATAAAGTTATCCCTAATCATTGATCCCCAATGTGTTTTCGGCATTGAGACTTTTTCGAGGGAGCCGATCCAAGAGAACTTGGGTAGGTTTATCGCCGATCGCCGATCCTTGACACTTTTCGGCATCGACAAGCTAGGATTCGGTTTTAGAAACGTATGACTTAAAGAAATTCCCGACTTCGACTGACAAGAGCGAATGAAGCCACTAGTCTCGAATGCCATGCATCTTTACCACGTAAGAGGATCGTACGGTCTAATTTTATCCCGAGTCATTTTGGGTCCCCTAGGTCCTAGTCACGCCTCCTAGTCATATTTGCCACGTCAGCTCTGTACGACAAGATAGATCAGTGTCAGAGCTTTTGCAAGAGGATATCAACGAAAATGTTCATAGCACAATCCTGACCCCCGATCCACCCACTGAAAGAGCGACACGACGAGACATTTACAATGTTAGATACGATTGTATTGTGGACATTTAAGAAACTAATTAATACTTGATCCCGCATTAGTTGCTACCACGTGCACCAATTAAAACAAAATTTTTGAAATCAACAATAGACCACATCACCACCCCGCGCCTCCACTATCAACCCACAATGAATTTAAGTTCTAACTGCTCTAAATATTCGGCGGCTGATTTATCGAAATTTCATTCATGACCCGAATTGAATGGCAGATGCGACATAGTAAGACATTCATTGTTTAAATCTCTTGAACCATTGTGAAAAAATTCATTCTGCACATAAGAGAATTCTAGAGTGTCTGAAGGAGAAAAACGAGCAACTCGAATACTGTATTGACCCTCGTGATTATCAAAAACCAAGTTTAACAAGCTTCAAAGGTATGTATCCAAGTCTGTCAATTCACTGGTTATAATATATATGTGTTCGTCCGATTTATCACACAGTCTCTAAACTCTGCTCAAGTTGCAGGAACAATGCCACCGAGAAATCCAACCACCAAATGCTCGTCGAGAGCACCAAAGTTGAAAGAACCAGAGACAGGTGAAGGTTCTTCTCCAGGGACCATGAGGCAATTGGAGTACGCCCCTAGGGCAGAGCCTGTCGTCAAAACAACAACAAAGAAAGTTTTCATCCAGCCTCCGGCCTTTGGTGATACAGAGGCAAGCACCAGATCCAAGGTATCACTCCCATGGTGGGGGGATCTCTTCGACATGATTAGCATAGAATAATACCCAGAGTATATCCCACACAATGACCCGGACGTACGGGCGCTTGATGACCAAGTGTTCCCCAACATTCGACGGTCGTATTTACACATGGTGGTGAGCAGAACCCCCATTTTCCCCTGCATAGAGGTCCTGAAGTGGCTCATCGACCACACAAATGGGAAGAAATGTTTGATCAATGATGAGAATGGTGGGTGCGTCGGATTTTTTCTCCCGACAGAGGTCTAGAAATACTACAATCTTAGGGACCTAGAGGAGCGGCTCAACACAGACTTCGTGGTGAAGTTCTATGAATTCCATGACACCAACCAGTTGATGGATTTATGGTGGAGGGAAGACAAGAAATTCACCAATTGAAGCAATGGATGGTATGGGACAATCAACCCGAGGGAGCCATACATCTAAGTTATAGCTCTTATTTTCCAGCTATACAGAGAAAAGGATTGCTCCAAGTTTTCAGAAGCATGGATGCCTTTGGCATACACAGTTGCAATCGCTAGGAGCAGTTTCAACTGGGGAGAGATAATTTCCAAACAATTAAGTATCTTTGTGCAGCAGGCTCAGACACAGAAGGAAGGAGAGGCACCAACTTTCTACATGGCCTCGTACCTTCTCGATGTAATGTGTGCTAGGAACGTCTTCGTCGACATGAATTTGAGCTGGCATGTTGCAGATCTCCCGGTCCACATCTACTTCAGTGTGCAATGGGAAAACAGGTACAAGAAATCTTACTCCCTCATCCATGGTGAATTCATTGCCCACATCTATTTTATTATTTTTAAGAAGGAATGCCTGAGGCTATCAATGACAATGAAGAAATTGATAGCCAATGTAGGCCATGTTAGAAGATAGAAGATTGTGTCGTTTTATCATTGACGATACCCTTGTCACCCAACCATAGGTCGAAGCCACCCTCCGAGCACCTTAACCTTGACTGAGAATTACTCCGGAAGCAAACCCTAGGCTAGATAGCCAAACAAGGTGTAGCGCATCTTCCTCCAAGGATAGCACACCAACAATAGCTGATTAGATAGTCCAAACCCTAGCCAAGAGATAGTCCAAGCCAACACCCAAACTGCTAGTTGCAACAGTTGCACCTGCAACTCTCCTTCACACGTGCGCACCGAACTGGGAACTGCAGTGCACACCAGTTGCTGCTCTGCGATTCTGAGATATGTGTCAAAATGAGAACTGGCACTCTGTATTTATACTGGTTCTGCCAGATTTATTGGGGCCGACTTCTCCTTCAGGATATGTGTCTGTTTAGTATATTATTATTATTTCTGGCCGACTTCTTCTCTTGGAGGCTAATAACCTAATATAAATTATCTTCTTGAGCCGATAAGACTTCTAGGGTTATTAGTGAACTCATTAGGGTTTTCTCTTGCTTTCCGGAGTCTTCTATTCTCGTCAGGTTCACACGTGGAGGTAAAAACCTCCCGCAACTACCATAATATTAACAGGCCATTGGTAATTGGATGAGCGCGCAACCAACATCAGGGTGTTCGGGGCCACTGGAGCACCACATATCCTACCAACTCATGTCCCAGAACGACTCTTCGTGGGAGAAATTTGTTATCAGACCATCCTGCAGGGCTACAATGCCACATTGGTCAAAGAAAAGAAACAAGATTTCATACCATACAGTTTCCATGTAGGGTTCTATCTGGTAAAGGATACTGCTCAAGCCAAAGAAGAAGGGCCGAGCCAACTCAAATTCAGGTTCTCAACAGGACGATTCCTCAAGCACGATCCAAAAGGATTGGTCCTGCAACATGCTTCACAAGTGTCATTGTGTTGGTTGTATTCTCACGATAATTTTGAGAATGAAGTGTTCACAGAGAACACCCAGGACTGGGATGAGGTGGTGCAGAGGATGGCCAACCCAAAACATGACCAGGTTCAAGGCCATGAGCGTGGATGAACAGGTGGAAACAATAGAGCAGTTGGATCAAGAGGCCCTAAGAGCCAGGGAAGAAATCAAAGCAACAGAGACAACAGAGGCACAAAGAAGGGGTTTGTCCTTGACACCAGACTCACAGGGAAGGGGATTGCCCCTGATGGTAGAGGCATAGAGAGTCATTGATTAGTTGCAGAATGACCCGAACCTCATAGAGATGACAAGGGTTCCTTTCGACAACCCAATTGAAAGCCGAGGAGAGCCAAGTGTCTCAAAGCTGACACAACTCTAAGGAATCACCGGGCCGAAAAATCCTGAAATCCCACCACCACAGATTGGATTACCAGGAGGAATTTCAACTCAGCCCGAGATATCAATGACACCAAGTAGGACTAGTGCACCAAATCCCTTGCATGAATTAATAACTATCTATGATGATGGGGAGAGTTCAGATGTTTCCCTGGTGACTCTGGTGAAGATTATAGAGGAAAAGGAACCCGAGAAAGTATCTTCCCCAGCTCCTGATGCTCCAATTCAAAGCCTTCCACAGAGCGACCATGAGGTCGAAAGTGTCTTAGACACTGAGCTACTCGATACACAAGGAACTGCTATGGACAGCTCGAAGGACGAGTTAGGATCGGGCGAACAAGAAGGAGAAATTCCACAACAGGAAATCGACACCCCGACAACCGATCACCAAGTAAGTACTGAACCTGTGCCTGATTCCTCAATTTTGACCAGTACTTTACCTCCCGATGAGCAACAACCAGAGGGAGAGCCATGGGAACGCATATAAGAGGTTCAAGAACCCAGTCTTGAACATATATACACCGTAGGGAGCCTGGGAAACACTCTTACTTGGGGAGAGAAACAAATCCCCGAACTTGTGGATGAGGTCGTCAACATAAAAGCCATCTCCTATGACTGAAAAAGGAAAGCCATCATGAAGAGAAACATTAAGAAGAGGAGGATTACTTTGGACAGTTCCATCCTCATCACCACAGAGGAGAAATTGATCAGCACGGAACATGCCAAGACATCTGAGATTATTGGCGCAGGGATGGAAATCACAGATGCCACCCTGGATAGAGCGATGAAAGATGAAGAGGAGTTGGCCGATGTATTAAAGGAGTTGGATAATCTATGCCATTTGGAGAAATACTACCAGGATTCCACCCAGGCCACAATATTCTTGAGGAGCGAATTCCAATATGCCTACAACAAATTCATGAGTGAGCGACACCTTTTCACTGCAGGGATAACCGACTTCTAGGAAGACACCCTTATAGTGCTAGCAACATGCAAGGACATGGAAAGATGGTATGAAAAATCCCACCAAGCGGTGGAAAGAATTGATTACATCAGCGCAGTTCAAAAGGGTCGAGAAGCGGAAGAGCACGGTATTCGGGTGCTAAGGGACAACAACATCGACCATGTAAGGAAGTCAACCGAATACTGGGTGAAGATGGCCCAAGAACCTCATCAGGAGATCCAAGAGAAATGGACTGATTGTGAAAGGAGATGGACCAATATCAATCGAGCGATGAGAAACATTGGTCTCCTAGAATTCGGCACACACGAGGACTTTGTCGACTTGCATGACATAGTCAAACTACATGCTGAACAAGACTCATCATGGACTGCAGAGATAGAAAAGGGGGCAAAATGGTACCAGGTCAAGTACAACAATTCATGGAGCACCCAATCAAGGCTCAGACAATGTTACAATAGTTAAGTGTTAAAGTAGTCAAGTATCAGGCACAGGCAGTGGAAATAAAGGAGATCCTTTCGACCCTGATGGACCAACACAGATTCCCGTATGCCAACACATGCGAGAAACTCTTCATCAAATGGTCGGAGTATGAGAAGAGTCATCCACTCAAGTAAAACCATTTGATGAGTCTAAGAAGACTTAGAGATGGAAGCGCCATGTGAAGATGATTTGTTTTACTTAGCTTGCACTTTTGATAGTTATTTCTAGTTAATAATTTGTTATAAATAAGAGGATCGACCGGTTAGGAGGGGTCGATGGTTTTTGTAAAGACCCTCATTTTTGGAATTGTAAAGAAATATTTCAAAGCTACCTTAATTGAGAAGTCATGTTTAGGACCAGAGACAAGTTTCTTTTTTTTATCAAAGGCATGTGTGATTGGATCATAAGGAGGAATTGCTTTTGACTTTATCTCATGATTGGATACTGTAATGAGTAAGAGTTTTCTGAATCTATTGATAAGTTATTTGATTTAATATTTTTATAAGTTCTTATCTCTAATGATGGAAAACAAATCGTTGTGTTAATATGTGATTAATGATTAGAGTTAAGGAAACTAATTTTCTTGCCATCATTTTATTGCATGTATGTTTTCTTTTGACAATTGTATCTCAGTCAATAATTGAAACACCAACAAGTGATGTATTAGTACTAGGCTTGTCGTAGGTGTGAAATATTTGTCTACATGCTTGAGTATGAGGGTTAGCCTGAGCTCAACCTTCCTCAGTAGTTAAGTTTTCCCCCTTTTCTTTTACCCAGCTGGTTTATACCAACACCTATCTTTTATCAGACCCATTTATAAGAGAAAATGCAAAAAGAGAACGTTCAAACTGAAGGAGGAGTTTTTGCGAGAAGATATCCTATAAATCAATAAGTAAAGTCCATCGATTAATTGGCCAGATCACAAGATCTAGAGAACCATTCCACTATCAAATGCTGCGGAGTCTAATTGGGCCTTGGTGGTGGGTTTGGTTCCTGTTCTTGAGTTAAAGGGATTTAGGACCCCTCAACACTTTAATGAAGTATATTGGCGCACTTCACAGTTATATTCGTCATACTTTTCTCTTGTTTAACCCCACTAGTCTTGACAAAGTTTATGTGCAAGCCACTCACCTTGAGAACATGGGGAAACTATTAAGCCCTAATATTGGCTCATTACCCCTTAATTGGGGCATATTACATTAGTAATGTTATTTTATTTATGTCGGATTTATTCCATTAGTTGTAATTATACCTCCTAGTCTCC
>JZKD02S1650834.1:83301-140855 GCA_000966675.3 Picea glauca
AGACCTGGTGTATATGATCACATACCTGCAAATCTTCCTTAACTTTAACAACAAGAGACTAGCATTTTCATCAAACTTTACTTTAGTCTCACATGACTAGTTTTGGATTAGTCAAAAACCCTAACTTGAAATAATAATAACTATGTACCTGTAATGAATAAAGATCTGAAAATAGTACACAATGTTCTTCAGTGTGTTTTATGTAATTCCTCCGGGTGTCACTACTTGGAACCTCTCAGAAAATAGTTATAGCAAAAATGACATATCTTGTTGAATTCTGACTTATTCTAGAGAGCAAACTTGTAGAGAGTTCCTCGCAAAGAATGTTTGTTGTATGGATCTAAAAACTGTATATAGAATACTATAGACTGTATTCTAACCAACATATTTGGTCTTACTTAATTTGGATCTGTTATGAATAAGTTATGATGTTTTTACCCGAAACACCTGTTTTAGACTAGTTTTAGGACTATCCACAAACCCTATTTTCCACATAGTGTAACTCCAAAAATACAACGACCCACAAGATGAAATTCATAACCACAACTACTTGGATATGTTTCCTCAATGGCCTCCCAATTTCATGGTCTGAATCATTCTAGAAAAAAATTTATTGCGAAAATGGTGAGATGACCTGCAAATAACATACCTTAGAAAGCATCATCAAAATAATTTATCCTCCTTTGAATTTCGGCCTTATTTACTTCACCTTCCCTTTGAAATTCAGCTTAGATATCCTTTGGTTACCTCAATAACCTGTAGATATTCAATATGCTCAAGTGTGATTGAAATGAGAGAGCCTTGCCTCTTATTTATACTTTCATGTAGCTTCCTTAGAAGCATCTTCTAGACCAATGTGTCCACATAGCCACTTTGTCCACATAGTCACCTATGTCCAACTTTTCCCAATTTGCCACTTGTCCATATATCCAATATCCACTTGACTACTTAACCCATTTTCCTCATTTTAGGGTTAACCTTCTTATAACGACTTTCCATAATTAGAAAGTTCTCCATTTACTTTATTATTTAAATAATCCTCCTTGACTTTGTCACTTCACTTTATTATTTAAATAATCCTCCTTGACTTTGTCACTTCACTTTATTATTTAAATAATCCTGTTTGAATTTGTCACTTCACTTTATTATTTAAAAATTCCTCTTTGACTTTTTCACTTCACTTTATTATTTAAATAATTTCTTCTTTGCATGCACTTTGACTTCTTTGACCTTTTGGGGCTTCAAGCCAACATATGAGGGTCCTCCAACTTTGTAAGGCCATAAATCTCAAATCGTGAGGAGTTATGTGACGTTCCACATACCACCAGAAATGACATGACATGTACTATCCATCTAGAATAGTCTTACTTGCAAATTTATCAAAACTAATACCATTATACATCAAACAAAATTGGGTCAGTTACCCAAACCTTTGTGCTACCAAAATTTGCTACTGGACTTTCTTCAAGGGTTGACATCAATGACAACCAACCCAATTAATCAACACAAAGTGCTCATACCTATCGAAGTTATTTAAATAACCACAAGAGGAACAACCAAGGATCTTTATCCAACCACCAACACAAACTTAAAACTCAAAACCCTCGACTAACCACAACAAAGTATTTCCAAGCAAATGAGAATGCAAAAAGGTGGTATACCTTAGGAGGGAAAACCAACAGAGAGTGCAATAATTCTCATTTACTTCACGTTTCCTCCACCAACAGATGGCCAGAACCCAAAAAATTACCAACTCTTCCACGATAACCATAAAGCAATCCAAATTTACACGGTGGAATACATTCAACACCAGCTCAGACTTAAAATTCAAGCTCTGTATCTCCTCTTATTTACAAGACATGACAGTATGTCTCCACTTATTTACCAACAATACCAATCGCATAACAAAACATTATGTCATATGATAATTCTATCACATGTGAACTTTGTCATAAGTCGAGTTTATCCATGCAACAACCTCGGATGATATTGAACCTTTATATAATGGCCAATGTTGATATATGATAAATTTGGATAAGAAAACTTAACCATCCCTTTTGATATGTCATAAATATATAACAACAAGTTCATAGCATTGTAATTGCGATTAATATAAGACTTATGTGATAGATTTTCATCCTCTTTTCTTTTGATATGCGACGATTTTACTGGCACAATGAAGTATAGGGAGCATTGAAAACTTTCGTTTAGAAATTATTCATGCATAGAATACAAAAATACAATCATAATTCTAGTCCATTGCTTTGTAAGCTGCAAATTTTAAAGGAGTGAAATCAACTTAATATGTTTCTCTTTAAGGGGTCCCACATACTAGTTATATAGTATAATAGATAAACTCTATATAGTATGTGCATTGCAATACTTTGTAGGTAGAATTCAATTGAACTTTTTTACGTCAACAATAATGTCGATATTGATCTTCTTATCTTCCTTTAAAACTTTCCTCATAATGAGGGTGTCGATATGGTTTGATATTTGGCAGTTTTTCTTCATTTTGCACACCCATTTAATCTATAATCTTTTCAAAGACAATGTAATCCTCTATCCTATTTGCTTGGTCTTTGATTACTCTAGCCTGGAGATAATACCATCATATTTGACATGTACATCCTCTAGATGGAGTTCAACTTATTCAAGTATATTCTGTTGACCTTCTTGAATCTTGTATTCTTTCTCCTTTTAAAGCTGGAATGTGACCCCATATATCAAATTCTAACATCCTTATTCAATTCAATCTTTCATTTCTGATTTTACCTCATCAGTATTTAAGGATTCCTCAACCTTCTTGCAAATTTCCTCTTCTCGTCTTTTGGTAGATTCTTCATCCAAGATCCTCATTTCTTCTTGATTTTGATAATTCTTCTTCTCTTCTTTCAATATTTTAACCTCATCCAATAGTTTTTTATTATGGTTTTGTAATCTACATAACTCTTCATATTTCTTTTTCAAATCTTCCCTTGAATCATCCTTTTCCCACTTTTCTTTGTTACTCTTTTCTTTCTTTAAGTTCTTAACCTCCTTAATGAGTGTTTCACTAACGGATTTCATCTTGGTGAACTCATTGTTTTTCTTTGTAATATATTTTATTAGATCTTCATTGTCCTTTTAAAGTTTGGAAACACTTTCTTTTGATTCCTTTAACTCCTCTTGAATTTTATACATCTCCTCCATTTTTATCTCCTTAATCCATTTATGAGAAGAGTTCTTCAAAATTTTCCCATGTGGAGTAGAGCCTAGTATCTCCATCAAGTCTTCTCCACCACTTGTAAGCTTCACCATCCAACATAATTCTTGCCTGAAAAGGATACTTACATTAATCTTTTGCCATCCTTAACCATTCCACGAGATTTATTTCATATTTATCTTCATCTTCGCTAAAGCTAGGTATTGTCATTAATTCTTAATTGAGGTATAACCCAAACCTCAACTCACAACCTCAAATGATCTCAAATATTTATAATCCTTGTTCCAATATAATGTTATATGTTTTCTCTTTCCAATGGATTTTGAATCAGTTCAATTGGACATTCCAATCAAAAGTTATGATAGTTTTAAGTAAACATACCTTTGAAACCCTGATTTGGAGTCTGTCCTTCCTTCTGATGTATTTCTGAAATTTCAAACCCTATGATTATGAAATGGTTACCTGTAGTACTCTAAAATGTATTCTCTACAATTCCATAGGTTTGACCAAAATTGGGTGTGCCAAATGAATTGATAGCTTTCCCAAACCTTGCTGAATTTTGTCCTATTCTGGAGAGTGAACTTGTACAACATGCCACAAGACAAATTTTTGATATCTGATTCTGAAACTCACACAAAAAATAATAAGTCCTGTACTCTTTCTAATTCAGTTGGTTTCATGGAGTTTGAATCCTCTATGAAGACGCTATGACTATTTTACCTGTAACATCTTTTTGAGACTAGTTACAGGACTAGTGAAAAACCCTATATTCTCTCGGGTGTATCTCCGAAAGTAAAACTAACTAAAAGCTAAAATTCGTACCAAAGGTACTATGATATGTCTTATAAATATCCTCCATTTTTATCTTTTTGAAGTGGCCCCAAAAAACAGTTATAGCAAAAATTCCAAGATGACTTTCTTGAGGAAGAAAAACCCTAGGATTGATGCTCTGATTCCAAATGCTTAAATTATGATAACAAAGCAAAAGTACACACCACGTACACAAATTGAGAATGGAACAAAACTCCAATATAGATAAGTTACACAATAACTCCTTAAATAATAGGGAAACCCCCTTCAAATAACCAACTACCTTTATACATCACAATTCACATGTCCTCCAATAATGAACACATGATCTCTATATATACCTATTCACACTTGCACATGAGGTGTAATACCCCGGTTTTGAGTCCCCAAAATAAAAATATATTTGGTTATTTTATGAAAAGCTCGAGCCCCCAAACAATTAAAAGAGGTTGGAGTGTCTAGGAAATGTAACACTTGATCATTATTAATAATAAAATACCTCACTGGCTGCTAGATGAACAAGGACAAGAGTTATGGGGGGATATGATTCCACGAGTGAGGGGGATTAAGGGGCTAAGTATTTTTTTACCCATAATATATTTAATTGAGATAAGTGGTTACATGAGCTTCTTGGGGAAGACCATGTGATTCTTGATTTCCCAATAAATATATAAACCCATCTTTAGGCTATTTAGGGGGTTTCACACACACATTCTTCATTGTACTCACTCTCTCCATTCACTCCTTGCTCGTTCATTATTCCCATTCATTTTGATCTTGGCTTGGGGGAAAAATAAATGAACTGTTGGAAATAAGCCATTTTTTGTTGGTTGTAGAAATGATTGGTGTATTCCATCCATGAATTGATGCTTGCATGTTTGAGATGCATTGGTATGTGCTGAATTTTATTCATGGTTGTGAGTCTTGAGAGTCCCTGCATGGAGGTTATGGAATAGATGCACCGGAGCTCTGGAAAGAAGTGGACAACATGAGGGACTATGTGGCAGTGAAGGGGGGCCATTGTTTTGGGTGGTGTAGGTTGGGGAGAAGAGGGATGGTGTACTGTGGATTGTTGTGTGTAAGAAACCGTGAGAGCTTAAGTGATAAATGGTTTGGGGAAGTTGAGTGTCATTCTGGAACCCATCCTTGTGGATTCATAGTCCCAGTTTGGGGGTGACCTGCTGTTGAGATTTTGAACAACAACGTTTATGGTTGGGTGGAACGTCCTTGGTATGCAATGAGTTGGTGTTTGAAATTGTTTAAGATAAGTGCTCTCTATCATGGTTTTCTCTGCTGTGTATTTATTTCCAATGCATATTAATTATTATCTCTGAGATATGATGTGTTTATGCTATGCTTGTTTTTTGGTTATTTCTATGCATGGCATGCTAATATCTAGTTACAGTTACCATGAATATTGATGAATTCATGTGTACACTTCGTGCTTATTTATGTAATTAATGGATATCAGAAATGCAAAATAGCCCAAGAGGGCGGAATTAGAGGTACCCAGGTGGTGGCTACATTTCATATCAGAGTATAGAGCAAAGAATTTTGGGTTTGTTGACCTGGGTGTATCCGAGCCCTAGGTTTACAACACCAAGCCTTGAAGGGGCCTACTACAAAAATTATTGTGGTATTTCTTGAGATAACTAATGGCTATCAGACAATGTCGAGGTGTAATAGTATCAAGATCACCTTGGAAATAGTGCCCGAGCGATCCATCAGGACCCTAGCATCCTAGCTATCCCTTCCCTTGGCGATATGAGCATATGAATCAACAATATTCCCAACAAGAAACCAACGTACAAAAAATGTTGATTGAGCTTCCAAGTGGGTTATCCACCATTGATCATGGATTGCGTAAATATTTATCCCACATGCATGCGGGGAAAGGAAGATGAAAAATTTATAAACAAAATCCAAACCTTTGTGACATGTGCGAGAAACATAGAGAGTCATAGAACCTTGCGGAGTTGCACCTTGTGTGAGTTTAATCGCCAAGTCAAATTCCCATTTCATATGTCCATCCAATGCCCCATCATCCTTTGTAATTTTACAGTTGTCAGCCTATGATACGCCCTCGTTGCCACATGTTAGTAGACAGTTGTGCCAGGTGGGCCCATGTTGGGATTATACCTTTGGATGGTCACTCTTAATTGATGAATTTTGGATTTGAGGGTGGAAAGACCTCCACCGTTGATCAGAGGACACTACCATCAGGATGTATGAGTATAAGGTTGCATGGAGACCGATGACAGAGGATTCTGATAGTTGTTGATCCATCGAAGAGTGGTTTTAGAGAGATTTGGACTGTTGGATCCATTGTGGTGAGTGTCGTCGGAGTCTGAGGGTTAGAGTTGTTGTATAATTGGTTTTCATTAACGTTAACTCTTGGATTGATGTCAACCCTTGGAGAAGTCTAGAATCCCTATAGATATGGTTGAGATTGGTGGTGAGTTAGTTTTCATTGATGTCAACAATAGTGGTTGATGTCAATAGATGTGATGGGTGCATTTGATGAAGTCTACACAAAGCCCCAGAGGTGTGTTCATGAGACCTAAAGTTGTTTGAGGAACAAGGACATGAAGGATAGTGAAAATGCAGGTAACACACTCATAGATGGATAGTCCTCATCATGCCATTTCCAATGATAGGTGGAATGCTGCATAGTTCCTCACGGTTGAGGAGTTATGAGGTCATGAAGTTGGAAGCCCCAATTATGGGTTAAGAAACCCCTATGGAAGCCACAAAGATGGGTTAATAATCCCCTAATTAGTTGAAAGTCATTAATGAAAGGGTAAAGTGGCTGTAACAAGAAAGTTCAAGAAGCCCTAAAGTTAAGGAAAGAGGTTACTTAGAAAAAGTATATATACACCTCAAGAAGTCACTCATAAGTACATTCACACACACATTCTATTGAATATATTCTATGTAAGTAAGTGATTATTATATGAGGTAACAAAAGAGATACGAAGTGAATTTTAGAGGGAAGATGAAGTAAATAAGGGAGAAACTCCAAGGGAGGATGAAGTCTTGTGATGATGTGTTCTAAGGTATGTTATTTAAAAGTCATATTACCATTTTCACTATAACTTTTTTTCTAGAATGATTCAGATAGAAAAAATTGGAGGAGGTTGATAAGACATGTCAAGGTAATTTTGGTAAAAATTTCATCTTGTGTGTCATCGTATTTTCTGATATACACTCTAAGGAAGTTATGGTTTTTGGATAGTCCTGAAACTAGTCTCAAACAAGTGTTCTCGGTAAAACAATCATAACTTCTTCATAGATGATCCAAATTTAGTGAGACCAAATGCATTGGATATAGTAAAATTTTTAGTATGTTTTTTATGATTTTCATATCTATATATCAAATATTCCACGCGTGCAATTATCTACATGTTCTCTCTCTAGAATAAGCTAGAATTCAATAGGTCTGCCATTTTTTCTATAACTCCTTTTCTGGGAGTTTTCAAGTGGTGAAAATTGGAGGAATTGCAGAGAAGATATTGAATAATATTGGGTACAAGTTTCAGACCTTTATTCATTATAGGTATGGTGTTATGCTTGTTTAAATTTAGGGTTTGTGACTAGTCCAAAAACTAGTCCTGTGAGACTAAGATAAGTTTGATGAAGATGCTATTCTCTTGTTGCTGAAGTTGAAGAAGATCTGCAGGTATTTGATCACATACACTAGGTCTGTTACAAAGTTACATGTATGTGTTGGCCCTCGACCAAGTTTTGAGGAAACCTTGGTCAGGTTTGGACCACTTTTGGACTTCAACAGGCTGGCCGAAGATGGAGCGCCCATGCAGAGATGAGATCACGGATCTCACTTATTTTGCGGGCTATGTGGACCCAATAAGGGGTTCTTCAGGATTTTTGTAATGGGTTATGGGATGTCGGCCCATGAGGTTTACCCATGATTAGGCCTTATTGTAAGGGATTGTAAAAGTATAAATAAGTAAGAATGTGTTGTGGAAAGAGAGTCAGAAGCCTTTAGAGCTAAGTGCAAGTGACTTAAGTAGCTTTGTGCAAGGGAATGTCTATGTGTAAGGCTCTACTCTTGATAGAGAAGTTGGCTTGGTGCCTTGACCTAGTTTTGGAAGGCGGATCTGGTGCTCAGTGCACAAATCTCCTGTCCTATGCGAAGCTTAACTCTGTGGCTTAGTGCACAAGAGTCACTGAATGTAAGAGATTGACGAATAATAAAGAAGACAGAGCAGTTGGTGGACGTAGCCCCACACTGGGGTGAACCACGTATATCTTGTGTCTTTGGTGTGCTTTGTGTTGTGTTATTCTTTTTATTTATCTGCTTAGTGCCTTGGTTATTATGTATGATAGATAGATCTTTTGTTGCTTAGTGCTTTACTTGTGTTAAGGATGAATGGATGTTAGATCTAACTCAATGCTAAGTGCCCAGGATATATAATCATTTATTGTTACTGTACCAATCTATCTTTGGGTATGTTCTATGATGTGAATAAGGCTAATGAACTAATGCATGTTATATTCTAAGTGTTAATATAATACCCTGAGAAGTTTATCATCATAGATCTGTGTCCCATCTTGGTTATAGACACTTGCGTCCTATAACCCCACCTGCTTCTACCTATGGTGAGAATTCGCCTGCTCCGTAGGTGTTTCCGAAAGGGTTGGTAGTTAGGGTTTTTTTGGTGCACTATTGAGCATTGAACTCTGGGTCTGCCCCTGTGCCAACAAATGGTTTCGTTGCTGGGACCTGAAACTGTGATTGCTGGGAACTGAAGTAAAGAAAAGAGAAGCTCTGTGCATAGATCTACTGCTGAAGTGCATAGTATTCTACTTGACTTTCAAAGCTTTGTGCTAAGAAATAAATTCGATCTGAAGAAAGAGGTAAGATCCGAAAAGAGGTAAAGCTTTGTGCTTAGATAAGAGAAAGATAAGTGAATTTTTTTGTTTCGGAAGCATGAACTTAAGTATGCTTAATAGATTTTGTCCTAGTCTGAAGGCTAGGGCGCAGTTGAAAGAAAGAGTTGATTTGAGTAATGCTAATATAAATGAAGAAAAATATGTTATTCCTATGCATAGAAAGAATTTTTGGACTAATAAGTGGATGCAAGAACCTAGATTTGTTTTTTGCAGATTGCAGGTCCAACACTATGACCCTAGAGGAGATGTATAGTACATAAGAGGTTGGGGAACATTTAAAAGAAAAAAGAGGATTGACATTGTGTTATAACTGTAGAAGGCCGGGACATATTGCTAAGGAATTCCCTGGTGCAGGTCCTATTTGTCTTTGTTGTAAGATTGTTGGTCATGAGGTTGAGGATTGTCCAAGGATGATTGCTAAAGTTGAAAGGATGAACATGAGACAAGAAAACTATGAAGGAAGTCAAGAGACTAAATGCATGTTAGCGAATCATAAAGAGAAAGAATCAGAGAAATCTCAGGCTATGTTATTATAGTTGAAAGAAACGATGGATGTTCACAAAGATGTCAGTTTACCAAACATCCTGAAAGTAAAACAACGCATAAGTACAAGAATATAAGACTTCGACATGGACTGTTTCTTGGATGAGGAAACACAAGTGAATATTATGACAGAAGACACTTGGGAAATTTTGGGAAAGCCTACTGTGATACCTTCGTTGGGAAGGATGGGTTTGTTTAAGGGAAAGATGATAACCTTATGTGGAAGAGTTACTAATGTACCTATCATTTTTCATGGAACATCGACTGAAGAGGAACTTGAAGTCATTAAGTTTGTTGGGGACATCGCCCCTTTCCCACTCTTGTTAGGTAAGACTTGGATTGAGAAGGACTGGATCAAAAGGAAAGCAGAGGAAGAAGCTACAAAAAAGAAAAAGCAAGAACTAAGGGATTTCATAGCTAGAAAAATAGATCTACTAATAGAAGAACGAGAGGATAAGTCGAAGCAACAGAACAAAGTAACAATGCAGAAAGGACAGAAGGCAAGAGAATTAGATGTCAAGGTTGAAAGAATGCAATAAGGCTTGAAGAACCTATCTATGCAAGAAAGAAGTATATCCACTCATGAATTGTTAAGAAGGGGGATATTAACCTCAGACCATTTGAGAGAACATCAACAATGCGAAGCCACTATTCTAAAGGAATATAAGAATAAGAATGGAAAGAGGATTCTAGAAACAGTTAGAGAGACTCAGATCATAGGAAAGAAGGAAAGGAAGATCAATAAGAAGAAAGCTAAGTTGGAAAAGCTTCAGGAAGCTACAAAGACCAGATGGAAGACTCTGTAGACTGGAACCTTGCAGGAGGCAGGTTCATAGGATTTGAACCTCACCGGAACAACAAGACCGCACAGAATGGGACTTCGCCTTGGCAAAGCTATATGACTGTTGGAGGTGCCTCGACCGTTAGAATGACGTGCCAGAACGGTTAGAAAACACATTTATTGGCGGATGGACTGCTTTTGGGACAGTGAGACCGTGCCATAACAGAAAGATTCACATTGATGGAAGCATTCCAGGCCATTGGAAGAATCCGTTAGGAGGCCCCACTTATTTAACTTGTTGTTCGATGCGCCATGATAGATTTTTACTACCCGTGATTAACTGATCCAAGAAGAGAAACTATTGTGTGTCGAGCTATGTTATTAGAAACTAGACCTCACCGTCTGTTTGTCTACCCCACTTATCCGTTCGCCTACCTTGACCTGTCTGTTTAAAAGTGAGAATGTCAGGCGAACCTATTGGATTAGAGAATTCTGTCGAAGAGGTCCCCAAGAAGGTAATGGTTGACAAACTGTTATCTAAAGGTGTCCAGGCCTCATCGATTAGGGGACTGAAGGCTTCCCCTTCGACTGGACATCGTTCTAGCCATGTTAACCCCGCGACTGAGTAGTGAAGTAAGCATTGCGATGATCTGGCTAATGCGAAGTAGATCCTGTTGATCCTACCCGAGTACATCCCACCTTTGGCTGGCACCGTTAATCGCAACAAAATCCTATGAGATTATGCGTACACTTTGTTCACCGCGTACATTTCGAAGGGAATACACATAGTCGGGAGTCAATTAGGACATATCCCCCTACTGAAGAACATCAATTTCAATCTAGGTGACATGAAGAACTATTCTATGCTATCACCCCTCCGCTACTTGACGAAGTTAACTAGGAAGAATCCTCGCCTCGTCTCCCAGCCATGGATTAAGGGGATGGCGCAGTCCACAATGATGAATGTAATGAAGATTCCCCATTTTGGCCATCACCAGGAGGCTAATTCTTACGTTAAACTCCTCTTGTCGTGCTATCATGGAATATACCTGTGACTTGACTGGAGGATTACTGTGGATACGACGTTGATCCACCAGATTACAGGCTTAAGCATGAAAGGACCTAAACCTCAACAGTTTTATCCAGGGAAGGCCTCAGACCACTCCTTGGAAAAGTGCATCAAGGAATATTACGACGAAGTAGAAAAAGGAAAGTGAGGTTACAAGGTAGCCTCTATATAGGATGGCGCAGTGCACCTCATTTTCCAACTCATAGCTGGCAATCTCGTAAGGAAGAACCGCCCCACAAAGGTCACCAGGTTCATGGTGGACCTCACAGGATAATGTGTGGAGGGCATGCATATGAACTGGGTGAGCTACCTCGTCAATGAACTAGAGAAAGATTGTCGCGAAGCTTAGGATTTGGGGTATGAATTCCACTTCAGCTGGCTGAGCATTTTGATCACATTTGTTGCTTGGAAAATGCTTGAAGGAGCCACCTTCACAGAGATCGAACCATTGGAGCCGTTGGCCGCTAGGTTTTCCACCTTGTGGTACACCAACGACATGAGGAAGCAGTGGCAATCCAACACCGCATTTCATGCATATTATCAACAACTAAAGGTTGCCATTGAATCATTTCCATGCATGACACCATGCACCCTGCACCAGTACAGACCAATATCAAAGTTCCATGCAGATCCACATTTCATCTATATCACTGTGCATAGATATGAGAACAAGGAATATTTACAGTCATATTACAAGTTGACAGATGAAGACATGGAGCAGATCACAAAGGAGTGGCCGAAGGAATTTTTGGCACCTGTCGCTGATGCAAAATTCTCTGACACTGACACCATAGGAAGCCCCATGGTCACCCGATTTGAGCATGTCGGATAGTCCAGTGGGAAGAATAAAAAGAAGAAGTAGGAAGAAGTCCAGGATATAGAGACCGATGAGGAAAACAACGCCTCTAAAGAAAATTGATCTGGCTTGCTAGGAGGAGGAGGAGACAAAGAATATAGACAAGGAGGAGGGGATGAGAAAAGAGGAGGCAAAGCTACACCACCGGAAGACCCCCTACTGGAACAGTAACACCACAGAAGAGGAAGGGTTCCCCAAAGAAACCCTCAACAAGAAATAAGACGTGCACTAATAAGACCCAGTTAGAGCCCACACTCAGGGAGGATGATATTAGTTTGGTCCGCAGATCTATGGAGGACGCTTCCGAGGACATCTTACAGAGATACAGAGCGAAGCAGGAAGATCTATATTGTAGGATCAAGAAGGAATTAAAGGAAGTACAACAAGCTATTTGTTTGGTCCGCGCAGTACCTACTGTGCATTCCTCGTCACATATTGCAGAATTGGGGGATGAACCGACCCAATTGAGAAAACTTGCAGATGCGATAGAAGCTCGACTTCAGAAAGTCCAGGAAGAAAAAAAGAAGGATACAAAATTCTTGAAAGAAGAGAAATATGAAGCCTTATAATGATTACAAGTAGCACGGTATAGTCTAACTTCTTATGAAAGTGAGAGACAAGAATTTCAGGCGATGCTCCAGGAAGAAAAATCCCAGCTACAGAGAGAAAAGGAGAAGTTTCTCGGAGAACGTGCCACAGTCAAAGTGTTAGAATATAATATATGTGCTCGTTTTTCCATTGACAATACTATTTTCACCCAACCATAGGCTGAAGCCACCCTCCGAGCACCTTAACCTTGACAGAGAATCATTTCGTAAGAAAACCCTAGGCTAGATATCCAAACAAAGGGTAGTGCACCTTTCCCCAAGGATAACACATCAACAAGACTTGATTAGATAGTCCAAACCCTAACCAAGAGATAGTCCAAGCCAAACGTGATCTTCTAGTTGCAGCAGCTGCAATGAGAACTCTCCTCAAACCTGTGCACAAGACTGGGAACTGCAGTGCGCACAAGTTGCTACTCTGCAATTCTGAGACTGCCTGCCAGAATGAGAATTGGCCTCCTGTATTTATACTAATTATGGCTAACTACCTGGGCCGACTTCTCATTCTGGGTATCTGTCTATTGAGTATATATTAATTCTTCTGGCTGACTTCTTCTCTTGGAGGCTAATAACCTAATATAAATTATCCTCTTGAGACGACATGTCTTCTAGGGTTATTAGCCAACTCATTAGGGTTTCTTCTTGCTTTCCGGAGTATTCTATTCTCGTCAGGTTTACATGTGAAGTTAAATACCTCCCATAGCTACCATAATATCAAAACTCCCTCCTAGCTAGGGAGGTATTACATGTAATGGTATTCAGCACGAATATACCATTCACCCGGTAGCATCAACATAGACTATCTCATGGATAGATCATGAGCACCATCATCATCAGTATCATCAGCCGTATCATCTCTCGAAACCATACTCCATTTGAGTAATTAGACATGATGCTGGATAAGTCACTCACACCATAGTGTAATACAAGAACCATTCTTCTAATCTGCACATATGTCCTAGAAGAGTAAATGTTCTGAACCATTTTCTGTCTGGTAAAACTCTGTTCTTTGATCATCCATCTAGCTGATAATCATTTCCAATACTGTTGATAGTCTTCAAGGAAATCGGAATAAAATAGAACACACATGTGTCTATCCATAGTAGTACATAACTACAATCCAGTGGTACACTACCACACCAAGTAACACACAAGTACTTGATCAAACAATGGAACACATCCACCACAATAGTATATATCTACTGTCATACAATCTTCATAACAATCATCTGATATCAACCTACACAGAAACAATGTTATGATATAAATTGAATCATATGGGCCATTCTTCCACTCACATCTGTGAGATCTCAGAAGACCATCTGCCCTCAAAAGGTAAGACATCAATGATGATCTATATGGAATATTCTTCTCAAGCAAGGAAGAATAACTGTCTTGATTTATGAGCCTGGACCATTCCCCACCCTGGGCCATTCCTCCGACACTAAACAAAGTGTAACCTGGAGAGAATGAATCCGCCCTAAGGAATTCCTGTCCCTGATTGCTGAGCCTAGACCATTCCTCACCCTAGGCCATTCCTCCAGCACTAAACCAACTGCAACTCAGAGAGAATGAATACACCCTAAGAAATGACTGTCTGGACCATTTCCCCTGTTAAACACAAGAGGAAAAGACTGTCCTGTACCAACCTCCAAAAACAAACCATTCCTCATGTTAACCACAATGAGAAATCACTGTCCGGTGAGGTGGACCGGTCTTCTTGAGTAACCCTCAAGAAAAGAGACTGCCCTAGACCACTCCCCATGTTAACCACAATGGGAAGTCACTGTCTATGGTACATCAACAATTTGGACCATTTTCCGAACTGGAAAATGTCTGTCCATCTGAATTCTCAATCCACTTTCAGAACTGGAAAGGAAATTGCTCATCCTAGACCATTTTTCGAACTGAAAAATGAATGTCCATAAATCAATACATATCAGTGCTCCCTCCCAACTTGGGAGTCATCTCTTCCTTTTTCAATAGGGAAGTCATCTCCACGAGCTCCAACTTGAGTACACAAACTCTTTCATCTTGGATAAAATCTTTACCAAAATGTCGGCTTATCTGCTCATCTGTGGAGATATGTATTGAAGAACCACTTTCTCCTTTCTGGACTTCATCACAGATAATGTGATGCTTGATTTCAAATGTACTTTGGTCCAGAACACTGGCTTTTCTATGAAGGCTTCATGTAGCTTTGATCAATAAAGCATATCATTGTTTGGAACACTGGAACAGTTCTTCTGTCATCATGAGATCTGATCTACTGAGTAATCATCTTGATACAATATCTCTGTTATAGAAAATATTCACCATGCTTCTGATGTGCACTAGAGGTTCTCAACCAACTTATCTTTTTCCATCTGCATACAAGGGTCTCTTTCTGGTATGCCTCAAAGTCTTGAGAGGTTTCTCTTCATATTCTCTTTGTTCAATTGCTTTGGAGAACAATCTTTGTATTTATCTGATGTAGAATTCCAACTCATGGGTGTTGCGGATGATATAATGACTCATGTAGAGATATGTCTGGTTTACTGGAGCAACTAATCATCATAGTTTTCTCCCTCCATCTTGGATAACCTCTAGTTCTAGATCTCCCAATGCTTTCATTCATAAGTCTTCCATACACTGTTCTTCATCATGACTTTCAGTTCCTCTACTTGATTGCTTTTAGTGAGTTCATATCAGGCTGGTAATCTTGTGATTATCGATACAATGACTGGTTGTTCTGGCTTCTCTTTCTTTCTTGGAATATTCATGTTTTTCTTTAGCTCTTTGGTCCATGGAGTTTCTCATAGATTCCATTCCCTAAAGATTTAACTTCTTTCTTTCATCATAGGATCACGGATCTGGATGGACAACCAGAAATACTTTAAGGCTTCTCTTCGAAGAAAACTTCTTCTGAGGTTGAACTGAACGCGTACTGTCTTTCATGGATGCTACCATGGATATATACTTCATCATCTTCAATGGATCATAGGATTAGCTACCTCCTAATCCTTGCTTCATGTATGGGTGCATATAATGGGCTCCCTCTGTCTAACAGAGTCCACGCTTCCGTCTGTATCCTTATTCCCTTCTGCAAAGTCTTATAAGTCTTTCTCCAATTTCTTTCTCTCTTTGCTTCTTCTAAGTATCTTCAGGATTGATCATGATTTCAACTTATCTTGTAATAGCTTCCACATGATTTGTTTGATGTATTTCATCCATTCATGTGTTTTATATGACTTGTATAATGATAACAATCCTTATCTTGTTGTTCTTCCATAGGTATAGTTCTTCTTGGAACACATTATCTTCTGAGAGATAGATATACAATATATGTGTAGAGACTATGCAAATAAGATATGTACAAGAACTAAGAAAAGTATTGTTACCTTCAGAAGAAGAAGTCTCTTTCATCCTACTTAGTCTTCTTTGTAGGTTCCTTTTCTTCGGCAACTGATGCTTCGTGTTTCTCCTTCCTTTTCTTTAGCTTGGGACAATGATTCTTGTAGTGACCATACTTTCGACAGTTGAAGCATTGTACTTCTGAAATGTCTTTCTCTTTATTTGGCTTCTTCCTTGAACCAAACTTCCTTTATTGTTCCCGAAATTCTTGAATCTTGCTGTGAAGGCTTGATCATCGTACTTCTTTTGGGGTTTCTCTTTTGCACTGATCCTGGATTCTTCTTGAGCATAGCAAGTCCAAAGTTATTCAAATGTAGGATACTCCTTCCTTGTGTTCATGCTTGCGGAAAATGCATCCCATGTCTTGGGAAGACCATTGAGTAATATGTTTACCAATTCCTTCTCTGAAATGATCTCTTCAATAGCTTGTATTTGATATCTTAACTGAGAGATTTTCACAAAGTATGATGTTATGTTGTCATCATCATTCATCTTCATGTCACGGAGCTCATTCTTCAGACTCATTACTTGTCCAATGTTTCTAACTGAGAAGAGGTTTGTTAGGGCATCATACATCTTATTTGATGAGTCAAGATGGGAGATGTAGGGTATCAAGTGGTATTTTATAGAATCCATTATGATACTCATGGCATTGATGTCCCCGTCTTTGAACTTCTCCATAGTTGCAACATTCCGTGGTTCCTTCTCTTTCCCTTCTTCAAACTCTGGTTTCATGATCTTTCCTTTCACGATATCCAACACTTTATTCTTGGAAAGGATGAGATCAATACTTGTCTTCCATGCTCTGAAGTTAGAAGCTCCATCTAACTTGTTCTCTGAATTCATAGAGTAAGTCATGGCTGCTTTGACTTGGTCAACCCTAGATTTGACCAAAAGCTCAAACTTCACGTCTTGGCTTTCTGAGAGTACCAGGAGATGCACTAGGCTAGGGTGCACTGATCTATCTAGAGATTAGGTCAATCCATCCATTTAAGGTGCCTCAACAAGAGGATTAGGGTTTCTGCAACTGCACCTGCTAGTAACCCTAGTGGGAGTGCTATGGTGACTACTCCTACTAAAAACCCTAGCGACAATTCTTCAATGAGATTAATATCCTTACGACTATGTTTCCTTCCAGCGGTTAGACCGAATGAAGGAGGTGTGTGCCCATAACCTGTTAGAATATAATGAATGTGTTCATTTTACCATTGACAATACTATTGTCACCCAACCATAGACTGAGGCCACCCTCTGAGCACCTTAACCTTGACATAGAATCATTCTGGAAGCAAACCCTAGGCCAGATAACCAAACAAAGGGTAGCGCACCTTTCCCCAAGGATAACGCATCAACAAGACCTGATCAGATAGTCCAAACCCTAACCAAGAGATAGTCCAAGCCAAACGTGATCTGCTAGCTGCAGCAGCTGTAATGGTAGCTCTCCTCAAACCTGCGCACAAGACTGGGCACTGCAGTGTGCACAAGTTGTTGCTCTGCAATTATGAGACTACCTGCTAGAATGAGAACTGGCCTCCTGTATTTATACTAATTCTGGCTAACTGCCCGGGCCGACTTCTCATTCTGGGTATTTGTTTGTTGAGTATATATTAATTCTTCTCGCTGACTTCTTCTCTTGGAGGCTAATAACCTACTATAAATTATCCTCTTGAACTGACATGTCTTCTAGGGTTATTATCCAACTCATTAGGGTTTCTTCTTGCTTTTCAGAGTATTCTATTCTCGTCAGGTTTACACGTGAAGGTAAATACCTCCCGCAACTACCATAATACCAACACAAAGAGGTAGTGAGTAAATCATGTCATTCTATGCCAGGATTGGCACATGAGGAACAAGAGTTGGTGAAGGCTCAAGTGGTGAAGCTCGCTGAGACCATCCAACAACTTCACATGAGGATAACAGAGTTGGAGACCTAAGAAATACTGAGCACTCCGCAGGAGGTGCGTGACTAGAGGGAGTAGACCGCTAAGAACACAATTGTAAGAATTAAATCCCTCACCTCAGAATGAAAAAAACTGAGAGATATAAGCGCGCAAACATATGAATGCCTCGCAGAGGATCCATAGCTAAGAAAGATGGAAGCAAAGTTACAGGAGGCGCAACAACATGCATTCTCAGTACAGGCGCAGATGAAGCTGCTCACTACAGTCGGAAGAATGAAAAGATCCTAGGAGTAGCACGCAGTACAAAAATAGATCACTGCCCTCCAGGGCAGGGTAGTGGAAGTCACATAGAAGATACAACCTATGCAGGAAGAAGCCTGCTAGATGTTCGAAGAGAATGATGGACATGGATCGCAATTGGACCAAGTGGTTGCAATAGTGGAACAACGCCTTGAAGGGCCTGTTACATAGCAAATGATCTAGGAGCTCATTGAGTAGGAGGCTCAAGCAAAGAAGTAAGTCGAGGCATCTCGAGTTAAACTAGAGGCCTTCGAAGCTGCATTGACCAGAATTGAGTGACTCAGGATGAGTCACAAGTGAGTGTTGGGGGCCTGTTGGCCCTCGACCAAGTTTTGAGGAAACCTTGGTCAGGTTTGGACCACTTTTGGAATTCGATAGGCTGGTCGAAGATAGAGTGCCTAGGTAGAGCTGAGATCGCAGATCTCACTTATTTTGCAAGCTATGTGGACCCAGTAAGGGGTTCTTTAGGGTTTTTTTAATGGGTTATGGGATGTCGGCCCATGGGGTTTACCCATGATTAGGCCTTATTGTAAGGGATTGTAAAAGTATAAATAAGTAATAATGTATTGTGGAAAGAGATTCAGAAGCCTTCGAAGCTAAGTGTAAGTGACTTAAGTAGCTTTGTGCAAGGGAATGTCTATGTGTAAGGCTCTGTGCTTGATATAGAAGTTGGCTTGGTGCCTTGACCTAGTTTTGGAAGGAGGATCTGGTGCTCAGTGCACAGATCTCTTGTCCTATGTGAAGCTTGAATCTGTGGCTTCGTGCACATGAGTAACTAAATGTAAGAGATTGATGAATAATAAAGAAGACGAAGCAATTGGTGGATGTAGCCCCACACTGGGGTGAACCACATATATCTTGTGTCTTTGGTGTGCTTTGTGATGTGTTATTCTTTTTATTTATCTTCTTAGTGCCTTGGTTATTATGTATGATAGATAGATTTGTTGTTTCTTAGTGCTTTAATTGTGTCAAGGATGAATGGATGTTAGATCTAACTCTGTGCTAAGTGCTCAAGATATATAATCATCTATTGTTACTGCGTCGATCTATGTTTGGGTATGTTCTACGATGTGAATAAGGCTAATGAATTAATGCACATGATCTTCTAAGTGTTAATATAATACCCTGTGAAGTATTATCATCACAGATCTGTGTCCCAACTTGGTTACAGACACCTACGTCCTGTAACCCCCCTGCTTCTACCTTAGGTGAGACTTTGCCTGCTCCACAGGTGTTTCCAAAAGGGCCGATAGTTAGGGTTTTGTTGGTGCATTGAACCCTGTGTCTTCCCCTCTGCCAACAATATGTTTATATGCATTCTTTTAGGGTTACATGTTGATGATTTTATGGTGCATGCTTGAGGAACATATTAGGTGCATGGTTGAGGCATATAATTGGTATATGATCTTGTTCCTTCTTGAGGCACATATTAGCTGCATGGTTGAGGCATATACTTGGTATATGATCTTGGTTGTTTGGTACTTTGTTTAGGTACACCATTGATGGTACTTTTTTGATATATCCTATGGTACATGGTATATGACATGATTGAGTGATATGGTATGGTACAAGTATTGATGTGCATGGTTGATACATGGTATGATACAATATTAGTACTTGGTATGGTGTTGATGTGATGCTACTTATGTTTATATTGATGATATACTGATGATATAATGATGATATACTATTTATTAAGTTGAAGTTTATACATTGTGGTTAAAAGTGGTAAAAGTGCTCACACTGATTCAACCCCCCCTCTTAGTATTCCAACACGAGTAACCTTGGATGCCCGAAGTGGAGACACTCCGATGGGAGAGACTCTGAGAGTGAAGGAGGAACAATGATCTATCAAGAAATATTCCAGTGATCTCAGCTGTAGATATAGTGTGTTTCAAGCAAGATGAGTGAGAATGGTGATGTCATGGTGATGTGGTGTGACATCTTGGCAGTCAAGGTGACAAGGATGCCAACATGGAAATAAATTTACTCAAAGGATGATACATGTCAAAAGTTGGTTGGTTGATGGGAAAATAATGGACCCATTTGAGCACGGAGACCCTTAGGCCTTCGCTTTAAATCTTATCCCTTAGATCTACCAGTTGAGAGAATCTCATTATTTCATTGGAGGGTTCTAGGTTAGAGAGAGTTGCAGTCCTGGAGGGCGATGCACTTCGATGGGAGGAACTCCGAGAGAGAACCAGAGTCGTTGGTTTAGTTGAGGAGTATCATCGATCATTGGATCCAAGTGAATGGGATCTAGTGGGAGGAACTTCGAGGAACGATATGCATCATTGATCAATGAGTGGGCGCGAGGTAATGACACTCATCGATATTTCATGGGTCCCACTTGGATGAGTAAGAAGAGTTAGAGGGATGGACCTTAACTGCCAAGTAGTTGTGAATTACGAGAAAATCTTAACCATCGGAGGACCGTTAGATTTGTTGGAGGATGTCGTCGAAACAAGTGTTTCATAGTGGGTAGTTAAGCCAAGAATGGATGCACCCCAACGAAGAAGACTCCAACGACAAGGAAAGGCTCCGAAGTGATCTTAACCATTGATTGGGGGATCGATGGACCAGGTGGAAAGTGCCACGTTAGATGGCATAAGTAGCCAAGAGCCATGTGACAATAAAGTGGAAATTAAAGAATGATAACCTAAGAAATTTCATAAGTCCATAACATTTTGCCCCGAGATCAAAATTAAGCAAGAAAATAGTTGCTAGAAAGCTCTCGGAGAGAGGAATCCAGTTATGCACCCAGAAAAATGTTTTGAGTAGCATAATTCACAACCAATTTAGAATAAGATGGCTGGTGGCCTTAAGAAAAATTAGAAAGATAATATATATATATATATATATATATATTCTCTTACAATCCTTTTCAGAAATGCTTATACATGCTTATGCTTTCACTTTGGCTAACATAGATTATGTCACATGCACACGTTTTTGTAGAATTAAGAGATATAAACAAGATAAGAATGGATATATGGGAAATGGAGGAAGGAGAAGGAGTCTTAAGTCATGAGAAAGAATCCAAGGGTCAAAATATTATTGTTGGTAATGCAGAGACAAAATCAAATGGGAAAAAGAACACAGGGGAACGAGAAACATTAATAGAGATTGTGAGAATCTTGAAAATGTAAGTGAAAAGTTATATAGCAGACAATGAGAGGTTTATGAAAGAAAAAAACAAAATAAATTCTCAACTGATGCAAAGCCTAAATCAGTTTCATATGCAAGCAAAGAAGGGATTAGGATCAAGACATGAGGAAGGAGGCAAACAACATGAAAGAAGATATAACTACATAGGAGCTAGTTATTCAAGAAGTACTAGTATAACTCATAGGAAACACTCACTTCCTCACTCAAAAAGGAAATTTTATGCATTTGAAGACTCCATAAGTAGTCCAGTGGTATCTCCTATTAGGAACCAAAGAAGGAAACATGAATTAGACAACTTACAAGGAGAGTTGAAGAAGCTAAAGTCGAGAAAAAAGAAGATGAAGCTAAAACCTGGTTGATGGGAATCAAGAAGTATTTTTAATTGCACAACTATTCACCTAATCTTGAAGTAAGAATTGCCAAATATCATTTGCATGGAAAATTTGTTGTGTGGTGGGATCAACTGAAACAAGTGGAACACATTAATGAGAGTAGGATCACTTGGAAAAAATTCAAGAGATAATTTTAGAAGGAGTACCTTCCAGAGCACTTATATGACAAGAAAATGTAGGAGTTCTTTGAACTCAGATTGGGAAGGATGACCATGAAAGAGTATGAAAATAATTTCTTGGGATTGTTAAAGTATGTGAGGTTTATCAAGGATGACAAGGTGAACATACAAAGGTTTTTTAGTGGACTGCCATCCTTTTATAAAGAGAAGATTCAATATGATGAACATAGAACTTTGACAGAAACCATTAGGAAGGCTAAGTACCTAAATGGACAAGGAAAGGGTAGAGAATCTTTGTAGAAATATTGGAAGGATAAGAAGAAAGAAAGGTCTGATCAGAGGAGGAAAGGATTCAAACTTCCTTTCAATAGAAACAACCCAAATAAAAATCAGCAAGATCAACTTGCTAAGGATGATTCCAAGAAGGAGGACTCCTTGGGAAAAAGAGGAAGAACACCAATCCACTGTTGGGGATGTAAAGAAGATAACCTGTACAAGGATTGTTCTCACAAAAAAGACAAAACATAGACCATGCACAACATCCAAGAAGCTACAACAATAGAATACATGTTATAACCCTAATTTGCACCAGACATACTTACCTGGCATCAGGCCATCTCAGACTCCTTCTTTGCCAAAACACTACTGAACAACTCTTCTTAAAAACCCCCTTTATAAAGGCCCACACACCCTGCTCCATTATTGCACGCGTGTACACGCTAGATGCTCCAATATAGCCCGTGTGTACCTACAAAAGCATGACAAAAGGAAAGTTGCTGATGGAACACACAACTTTGGGCAAGTTAACTAAACCTTTCGGCCATGCATGGCTGGTAATTTGACCAAATAAATAGCTCCTTCTAGCATATAAAAGAAGGGGTAAGGGTCCCATTTGAAAGGATGAAAATCATAGTAAAGATACTATACCCAATTGAGCATTCCCCTTGTCCCAACCTTTAGCCATCCTTGTGCAAAGAGAAGTATAGAGCAAAGAAGTTGGAGGACAGTTGAAGAGGAGCCCAGGACCAGGTTCGTGGAGCAGTGGCAAGCTTCATCATTATAAGTTGCTTTAGTGAAGTTAATAATAAAGAAGTACTTTTCCCGTCCCACCATATGAGCTTTTCATTGTTTATTGCATACATGTTGATTAAATCTCTAATCCATTAACCTGTAGATCAAATGCATGTGGAGTTCTTTGTTTGTCTTTTGTGAATGCAGGTCATCCTTGGGAGGAGAGTTGCAGTTAAAGAGCGACCAGGCATGAAGAAGGATTGATATCAAACGCCGAAAACAAGGTATGTGCACTTGATCTTCTTAACTGTGTATTTGTTTGAGAATAATGGGGATTACGTACGAGATGATGGTAAAAAGTAGGAATCTTTAGGTCTTTTCTACATGCATGATAAAACCCTAGGTGCTAGTTCGTAGGGGTATTTCCCACTCACAACAGAATTGGCAACCATACTGGGGATCTCTCGGGTTTTCTGGGGATACTTGTTGGGTATTTTTAATTGGTTTTACTACCTTTTTCTGTGTTTCTGCAAAAGTCTGAGCTAGTAGGGATGCTGGTCTTCCATACTAGTATTCCCTGCTTTCTTTGCTTGACTGCTTTTTATTTTACAGAAGTCACAGAGGTACACACGGCCTGTATAAGGCCTGCATGCATGTACCCATGCCCTACCTTCACATAGCCTACGTGCACACACTAGTTTATGAAGTGTTAGTCGCGTGTTTGAGTTCATAATTTTTTTTTAGAGAGGCAATCATCCTCTCCCCTGTCAGAAGTGATCCTTGTCAAGGGTTTCCTGGATATTATTCTAGTCTCTATTTTTGCAGTTTGTAGCTTAGGTACCACCTCAGATTGGTTTTGTTCTATGAAATTTTCCTTGAATTGTTTTTCTTTTCTATCAAAGTAAGTTTCTGAGTCTTCAAGGGACTCTGGTTCTCAATACCAGTAGTCTCTGCCAGTGTTTGATTGCTTGTTTTTTTCATTTTTTTGAAGAATTGCAGAGGTACACGCGGCTTGTATAAGGCCTTCATGCATGTACACGTGCTCTGACCTTACACAGCTCGCATGCCCACGTTGACTGTTGAACTGTCAGCAGCGTGCCTGTTGAGAAAATTTTTGTTTAAGGAGAGGCAGTAATCCTCTTCCTTATCAAGAGTTATACCTCTCAGAAGTTTCCTTGATTTAATCTTGGTCTCTGTCATAGCAGTTTTAGCCTAGGTTGGATTCCAACATAGCTTGCTTTTTCATCGAAAGATTTCTTGTGTTTCCTAGATTTTTTAACTTATTTTTAGCTTGAAATTTTAAGAAAAACGAGTTGCATTTTGAAAAAAAATTCCCCCTCATGGCCGGGGGGGGGGGGCATGAATCGTGCATTCATCAATTTCTTTTAGAATCTTTTGTTATTTTTTCTTTGATTGGAAGAAAATATATAAAAAAAAACTTAGTTTGTTAGATCTCTTTCTTTCCTGGCATTTTCTTTGCATTGTTATTTGAAAAAGAAAAGAAATTAGCATAGTGTTGTGTTTTCTTCTCATCTTAAAATCATTTCAAAAAATCAAAAAAGAAATATAATCATTCTTTTCCAGTGTTCATATAAGTTTCATCATTTTTCGCAAGAGTCTTAACACCATCAGTTGCACTACCGTACCCTTTTGAGTAAATCAAGCCAGTAAAAAGAACGCTAATTAAAATTTACTAGACTTTATGTTTGTAGGGTCCATCAACTAGATTAGGCTAGAGCCTTGATTTAGGTTGGAGAGGAAAATCTTCAAGGCTATAAAACAAACATATGATTCTGTGCTAAGGAGTGTAGAAGTCCAGTAACGTGGAAATTATCTGGGACCCCCCTCTAACATAGGGGCTAAACATGAGGTCGCGTGCGGAAAGGTAGCGGAGATAACTCCTCCAAAGTCGGACCAAGCGTAGTGGGGAACACATATAGAGGACTTGTCTTGGGATTCCATTTTCATGGGCACCCTGTTGATGTTTTTTTGTCAGCAAAGTCTTCTCCTCCTCCTTCTCCCGCCTTTGGTGAAAGTACAATTACTAGTAACCGGAAGTCTAAATGAAATAGAAAGAGGAAGAATAGGAAGAAGAAATCACCAACCTCTGTGATTCATGTTGGAGATAGGTCGAAAACCTTTGCAAGTCACGTTGAATACCAGCACCCAGCCTCTGCAAGTTATGTTGGGGGCACACACCCACCCTATGTAAGTCATGCTGGGGGAAAAAGTCCAGTCACTGCTAGGCATACTGGTAATAGATCTGTAGTCTCTGCAAGTCATGTTATCGACCCATCACTAACCTCTACAAGTCATGTTGGAGATGTGCAACAACCCACTGCTATTCATGCTGGGGGCATTAATTCTATTGAGAAACCTAGACATATAGGATGTAAGCCTAAGTTCCCTTGTAAACTTTGCAAGAGAGATCACCTTACTCATTTGTGCCCTGTCATTCCAGAGGTACAAAGATTGTGATCCCTGTCTACAAGCTCTTCTGATTCTGAGTCTTTTGAGGTTTCCTCGCAGTCTATTGAACCATTGGTTGAGAAAGTGGTCACGTTGATGCAGTCATCGGTTGATCCCACTCCTATTTTAGGGGGTGAGGTGCCTTTAGACCTTGTAGTCTCTCAGCCTATTCAACCATTGGTTGAGAAAGTGGTCATGTAGATGCAATCATCAGCTGATCCCACTCCTCGTTTGGGGGGTGAGGTGCCTTTAGACCTTGTCGTCTCTCACCCTATTCAGCCATTGGTTGTGAAAGTGGTCATGCCGATGCAGTCATCGGCTGATCCCACTCCTCTTTTGGGGGGTGAGGTGCCTTTAGACCATGTAGTCTTGCAGCCTATTCAGCCATGGTTTGCGAAAGTGGTCATGCTGATGCAGTCATCAACTAATCCCACTCCTATTTTGGGGGGTGAGGTGCCTTTAGACCATGTAGTCTCGCAACCTATTTAGCCATTGGTTGCGAAAGTGGTCATGCCGATGCAGTCATCGGATGATCCCACTCTTGTTTTGGGGAGTGACGTGTCTACCGACTATGTTTTTAGCATTTTCAGTTTAGTATTTTCAGAACAAGGGGGCATTCTACTCACTCCGAGCACAGCCCCTCCAAGCCCTAGGATGGTTTCCTTTGATTGGAATGACCTTGTTGAGCCTCTTCTTCCTTCCTCTGCACCCTTTCAAATAAGGGTTGAAGTTAATTCATCAAACATTTATCGATGTATTGTGGATGAAGGAGCCTATGCAAGTATTTTATCCTCCTCGGGTTGGAAAGTCTTGGGTTCTCCCAAGCTTGTGTTTGTTTCACATGAGTTGTTGGCTTTTGACAGACGTCCTAGTGAATATTTGGGGGTTCTTCCTAAGTTTCCTATCTCATTAGGTGGGAAGATTGTCCGTGTCGATGTTATAGTGGTGCAAGGCCCATTAGATTTCAATATGCTTCTCGGGCGTGATTATGTATATGCTATGAACACTGTGGTATCTACGCTCTGTCGGGTGATGCACTTCCCTCACAATGGAAGCATTATCACTATTGACCAACTGGCATTTGATAATCACCATCCTAATTCAGCATTAGTTCAAGCTGCCCCTTTATATGTTCCTAGTGTTCATGTAGACTCCACCCCGCCATAGGTTAATTATGTGGCATCTTATCCTCGGTGTTCAATTGCTTATGAGAAAAAACCTACGCAATCATGTTTTCCTTCTCGAGACTTAGAATCAACAATTGATCCATTGGTGTATCCAATGGGGGCATGGGAGCCCTTGCTTCCCCCTCTTGGTCCAAGTGGGCTTGAGTATCCTTCTGAGTTTGATCTCGTTGTTAGTAGATCCTCAAGACCTCGTGATCGTGATTCTTCATTGATAGACTCTGGAAGTCCTGGTCAGAACCTCCATCATCATATGGAGTATGGTCAGTTTACTTCACCCTTTGGGACTGTCGACCCTCATTTGCGTGATTTCTCAGATTTTGAATTGCCTTCAGATGAGGCTATCCTTGAAGCCATGACTACGGTTTCTATACCGTAGGAGGACTTACACCGTGGTTTGTGTTTTCTTCCCTTTTGGGAGACTTCCCAAGTTGACTATCGAAGAGACTCTTGGTCTGAGCCTAGCAACGGGCTCTACCTGAACCAATTTCATACATGAGTCGTAGCCCCCACGAGTCTTCTTTTAAGCCCTTTTCAGAACCTCTAAACATGAAAATATTGCCGAGCGATCTTGTGGCCTTTCACGCTCGCTAAACTGGAATTTGAAGTCACGTCTGTCCGGTGGTAGTTTACCCCTTTTTCGGTTCGGATGGTCAATTGTACAAACAAAGGTATACTCTAGAGGCCTCAGATCTCTAGAAGAGTACCCTCAGGTATAATTTTAACCCTTTTTCAGGCCCGAGGGACTAAATTTACGAAAAAAGGAACCCCCACGGAGTCCATAGTTAAGCTCTTTTCAGACTCCCTAAAATTGAAAAGATCGCCAAGTGACCTTATTCTTTCACACTCGTTAAAATGGTCCAGAAGAACATTCCTGATGGAGTCCATAGTTAAGCTTTTTTTAGACTCCTTAAAAATGAAAAAATGGCTGAGTAATCTTGTCTTTATCACACTCGTTAAAATGGTTTTGAATAGACGTCTTGTCAGTGTTAGTTTACCCCTTTTTCAAACCAACTAGACTACCTTCGAAAAAGGTACCCCATTGGAGTCTCCTTTTACGTTTTTTCAGACTCTCTAAATATGAAAAACCGTTGAGCTTACCTTCTCTGGGCTCGTTAAAATTACATCGAAGGACGTTACCATTGTGTGTTTTGTTAAACGCGTTTGGATACCTACGTCTTTGGTCTAATGCCGGCTCCATGTTGCTCTCAACTGAACCTTCTGAAGCATGCCTTATACGCAAGCCCTGTAGCACTTTGCCTCTGCGTCTTGACACCTTTGGCCCCAGGAGGGATTTTTTCTGATTGTCCTTGCTTAGAACATCAGTATTTTCCTTGCGCCTCGAACTTGTATGTTTGCGACACTCATTCCTCCTTTGTAACGTAACATTCTTTTATTCTTTTTCCAAAATTATTGAAAAAGACAAAAAAATCAAATATACCCTAGAAAGAGGAAGGGAAAAGTATTTTCTTTGTATTGGCATCACAATGAGTCACCCTTGGATAAAGCACATCCTTCCATTTGTTCGTCAAGCCTTGGGATTTCATATGACCTTAGGAAGTTGTTCCCGCTACATTGAGCTGTGTCCTCCTCCGTTTGGTTATTCTTCCAAACATATGGAGAGTTTGCATTGCCTCCTGCCTCGTGAACTTATGTTAATGCCATGCTGCTCGAGTCTCATCATTTGTCGTGCTATTCTCCAAGGGAATTTTTTCCAAGCCTGAGTTGACCCCTCTGCAGTTTGTCTCTTGCCCTCATGCCCGGCCATCCTGAAAGTCCAATCAAGTCTTTGTTCGAAATCAATGAAGCCTTCAGTCTGATCACCAAGATTCTCTAGTCCATGACCGACAAGCCGTCGAAGACCTATGGGTAGTGAATTTGTACACTCATATTACACTCTTACCTGAGTTTTGAAGATTTTGAATTTGTTGCTCGAGCTCTGAAGACCTCATCTCCAACCATCAGGCCTTATCAGCTTCTAGAATATGGATACTATACATGTATATCTTTTTGATTTTGAGATGTAGATCCACTATGTATTGCTCACGACTACACTTTATATAGTTATATGACATGGATATACAATGTATTTGATTGGTAGCCATGATTTTATTTCATCCCAAGCATGGGTATGCTTGTCTCGGTGAGACAATTTTTTATTTTTGCAGATGGAACCTCCCGAATTCTGGTCCCTGGGCTCAATGGTTTGGTACGTTGCTAAAGATTGATAATTTATTTCATCCATCAGATGCTCTTCTGACCTCACACATTAGGGGGCATCTGTTATAACCCTAATTTGCACCAAACATACTTACCTAGCATCAGGCCATCTCAAACTCCTTTTCCAAAAAACTACTGAACAACTCTTCTTAAAAACCCCCTTTATAAAGGCCCACGCGCCCTGCTCCATTATTGCATGCGTGTAAACGCTAGCTTCTCCAATACATCCCACGTGTACCTACAAAAGCACGGAAAAAGGAAAGTTGCTGACGGAACACATAACTTTGGGCAAGTTAACTAAACCTTTCGGCCATGCATGGCCGATCATTCGACCAAATACCTAGCTCCTTCTAGCCTATAAAAGAAGGGGTAAGGGTCCCATTTGAAAGGAGAAAAATCATAGTAAAGAGACTATACCCAATTGAGCATTCCCCTTGTCCCAACCTTTAGCCATCCTTGTGCAAAGAGAAGTATAGAGCAAAGCAGTTGGAGGACGGTTGAAGAGGAGCCCAGGACCAGGTTCGTGGAGCAGTGGTTGGCTTCATCATTGTAAGTTGCTTTAGCAAAGTTAATAATAAAGAAGTACTTTTCCCATCCCACCATATGAGGTTTTCATTGTTTATTGCATACATGTTGATTAAATCTCTAACCCATTAACCTGTAGATCAAATTCATGTGGAGTTCTTTGTTTGTATTTTGTGAATGTAGGTCAACCTTGGGAGGAGAGTTGCAGTCAAAGAATGACCAAGCATGAAGAAGGATCGATATCAAACACCGGAAACAAGGTATGTGCACTTGATCTTCTTAACTGTGTATTTGCTTAAGAATATGGGGATTAGGTCCGGGATGACGGTAAAAAGTAGGAATCTTTAGGTCTTTTCTTCATGCATGATAAAACCCTAAGTGCTAGTCCGTAGGGGGATTTCCCACTCACAACAATACATGAGCATGATATATGCATCGCTAGAAGATCGATAAACAAAGTACCAATCCAATATGATCAAGGTGGAAAGTAAGATCATTAATCAACATGTTTCTATATTAATTGATTCAAGATAAAGCCATTTTTACATTGATCCTAAAATAGTGGATAGATTACATTTGGAGAAAAGTAAGCTTGAGAAATCAAGTCCGGTTCAGCTAGCCACTGGAACCAAAATAAGGATCAATGCGTCTGTTAGAACTTTCCCAATAAATCTAAATGGAGTAAGTACAATTGTGGATATAAATGTCATCCCATTAGGATCTTATGATATCCTAATTTGAATGGATTGGCTAGAAAATCATCATGCTCTCTTAGATTTTCATGACAAGACATTTACATGTCTTGATGAAGAAGGAAAACAAAGCACTGTGAAAGGAATTCCAAGATCCATTTCTATAAGGGATATTTCAGACTTACATCTGAAAATATGTTTTAGGAAGGTATCTCAATTGTATGTAGATCATGTGGAAGAACTAGAAAAGACAAAAGGGACAAGCCTTGAAGATTTTTCAGTATTGCAGGAATTTGAGGATGTATTCCAAGAAATACCGGGATTTCCACCAAAGAGGGACATATAATTCTCTATTGATTTAGTTCCAGAAGTTTCCCTAGTATAAAAGACACCTTACATAATGAGTACACCAGAATTAAAAGAATTACAAATGCAGCTGGAGGAATTGATGAAGAAAAGGTACATACGCCCAAGTGTTTCACTTTGGGGAGCACCAATACTCTTGGTAAAAAAGAGGGATGGAACATTGAGGTTGTGTATTTACTTTAGACAGTTGAATAAAGACAACGTGAAGAGAAAATACCCTCTACCAAGAATTGATTACCTCTTTGATCAACTAAGAGGAGCAAATATATTTTCAAAGATAGACTTACGATCCAGATACCAACAGGTAAGAGTCAAGGAAGAATACATCAATAAGATAGCTTTCAGAACTAGGTATGGACATTATGAATTTCTAGTGGTTCCTTTTGGAATGATCAATGCACCAACTATCTTTATGTGCTTAATGAATGACATATTCAAAAATTATCTGGATAAGTTTGTCATTGTGTTCTTGGATGACATACTTATTTATTCTGAGTCCGAGGAAGAACATGAACATCACTTGAGGTTGGTGTTGCAAGTACTAAGGGAACATCAATTGTATGCCAAGATTAGTAAGTGCTCTTTTTACCAAGAGAAAATCCATTACTTGGGACACATTATTTCAAAACAAGGCATAACAGTGGATCCAGAGAAGATCAAAACCATTAGAGGATGGCCAACACCCATGAATGTTTAAGAAATCAGATCTTTTATGGGATTGGCCAAATACTATGAGAAGTTTATAGAAGGGTTCTCTAAGATTGCTCATCCCATCACTTATTTAAAAAATAAGGGAATTAAATTTGAATGAACAACAAAGTGTGAAGAAAACTTTAATTTGTTGAAGAAATTACTTATTAGTGCACCTATTTTAAAGATTGCTGGCCCAAATGAGAACTTTGTGGTTTGTACAAATGCATGCAAAAAAGGAATTGGTGGAGTCCTCACTCAAAATGGATATGTCATTAGTTATGAGTCCAAAAAACTTAAAGAACATGAGAGGAACTATGCCACACATGATTTGGAGCTTGCTGCCATAGTTCATGCATTGAAGATGTGGAGGCATTATTTAATGGGGAATAAATTTGAATTAAGAATAAACCACAGTGGTTTACAATATCTTTTTGAACAACCAAATTTAAATTCCATGTAGACAAGATGGATGGAATACGACTTTGACATCAAGCATATCAAGGGGAAAGAAAACAAAGTTTTTGATGCACACAGTAGAAGAGTGCATCTCATGCATTCTACAACCATTAGTATGCACTAGTTAGATTTAAAAAGAAGAATTTTAAGTGTTGTTATTACAAAACAGCATTACCTACAGGTAAAAGAGAGTTTACAACAAGAGAATTTACAACAAAAATTCAAAGGGTATGATACTAAAGAGGATGGATTTCTTATTCACAAAAATAGAATTTATGTTCCTAGTTCCAGAGAACTTAGGAATTTGGTATTAAAGGAAATGCATAATGTTTCATATTCCGGATGTCCCGGTTACCATAAAATAATTGTAGTAGTAAGAAGGCAATTCTTTTGGCCCGGGATGAAGAAGGATGTTGTTGATTTTATTGCCAGATGCATGGAATGTCAGAGAGTTAAATTTGAGCATAGACACCCTTCGGGTTTGCTACAACCATTACCAATTCCAGAGAAGAAATGGGAAGTGGAAACCATTGATTTTATAACTAAGTTTCCAAGAACAACAAGGAGACATGATTCAATAATGGTAGTGGTTGATAAATTGACAAAGGATGCTCATTTTGTTCCTATAAAAATGACTCATACACAACTAATATTGCAGAAATTTACATGAATGAGATTGCTAGGTTGCATGGAATACCTAAGGAAATCGTCTCAGATAGAGATACAAAGTTTACTTAAAATTTTTGGAGGGGATTATTCAAGGGATTTGGCAGAAATATGAACTCTAGCACAACATACCATCCACAGTCAGATGGGAAAACATAGAGACTCAACCAAGTAATCGATGACATGTTAAGAATATATGTGATGGATAAGCCATCTAAGTGGGAATATTACTTGTATTTGGTTGAGTTTACCTATAATAATGGGTATCAAGATTCCTTGAAGATGAGCCCATTCAAATATTTGTATGGTAGAAAATCCATACTCCAATGAGTTGATACAACCCAACAGACCGAGTGGTACTTGGGACAAAATTGCTCAAGGACATGGAAGAATAAATGGTTAGAATTAAGCATAATTTGAAGACACAATATAGACAAAAAAGTTATGCATATAAGAACATGACAACTAGAGAGTTTAAAGTGGGAGAGAATGTACTTTTGAGAGTGAAGCCCAAGAAGAGCTCATTGAAATTGGGAAGTTGTATAAAGCTAACAACTAGGTTTTGTGGTCCATTTGAAATATTGGGCATAATAGGGATAGTTGCATACATGCTTGCATTGTATGCTTCCATGAATGCACATAATGTATTTCATGTCTCTTTGTTGAAAAAGTATGTACATGATCCTAACCATGTTATTGATTGGAATTTGATTCAAGTAGAACTAGAGGGAGACTTTCAGGTCCAACCAGTGCACATATTGGACCAAAAAGTCAAAGTGCTTCGAAATCGAGTCATAGAACTAGTAAAAGTTCAGTGGACCTGCTACGGTCCTGAAGATGCTACTTGGGAGCATGAAAATTCCATGTGGGTAGAGTACTCACAATGTTTTGAAGAATTTTGAAATTATGATTTCTGTTTTGTTTATGCACCGAGGACAGTGCCAAAATAAGGGGGAGAGGAATGTAATACTCTGGTTTTGAGTCCCCAAATTAAACAATGTATTTATTTTATTTTGTGAAACACCAAAGCGCCCAAACAATTAAAAGAGGCTAGAGTGCCTAGAAAATGTAACACTTCATCATTGTTAATAATAAAATACCTCATTGGCTTCTAGACAGTCAATGACAAGAGTTATAGGGGACTATGATTACATGAGAGAGGGGGCTTAAGGGGCCAAACATTTTTTTACCCATAATAGATTTAATTGAGAGAAGTGGTTAAACGAGCTTCTTGGGGAAGACCACGTGATTCTTGATTTCCCAGTAAATATTATAAATGTGTTGAACCTGCACATAATAGATCTAGCTAAACAATGATACACACATTTGCAGAGAGAAAAGGAGAAAGAAGAAGGAGAGAAATAATGAAAGAATTTTCATTAACCGTTATGAATAATGAATAATTTACACATGATATATTATATAACTCAATGAGTGTGAATTGGAGGAGAACCAATGCACCATAGTGGTGGTCTAGAGTGATCTGGACACACACCAATAGTTACAGGAGTGAACTTTCACCTAGTCTAGTCTATGAGGCAATTATGGGAGTGAACTACCACCTAGTTGAGTTAACTAGCCAACTAGTCTTTAGTTAACTGGCTGAACAAAGAGTAGTTAACTGGCTGAACAAAGAGTAGTGCCAGTATGGTGATGATCCCAAGTCAAGTGTGCATTAGCTGGTGACAAAACCAATGCAACATCTAAACTCAACTCAACTATTCAAACTGAAGTGTCAACTGAAAGAGAATATTATCCAGGTGGAATATTCTCCCCTAAAATATAGGAGACTAGATAATGACTAATTATGACTAATAAACAAGGAAAAACCTTAGAAAAAATAAATCCTAGGTGTGTGTGAAGTAACTCCAACACCCCCCCTGAACATCACTATGGTGAAAATAAAGAATGGGTCCCGACAACGAGGCCATGTTAGGTACCCAAATACAAAAGATACACTAAAATAAAGTGAGGAAAGAGGGAAAACCTCATGGGAACCCACCCCCCCCTCAAGGTACAATGTATGTAAAAAGAAGAACTACAGTTTCTAGGCAACTCTATCCTTCACTCCAAGACGACTTTGTAGAGAATGAAACTTCTGCTCAGTGAAGGTCTTGGTAAAGATGTATGTCGTTCATTCTACTGAAGGACATAACTCTAAGTCGATTATCCCCTTGTGTACTAAGTCCTGGATGTAGTTCATGTGGATATCGATATCCTTCATCCACTACCTCTGAACTGGATCTCTACAAAACTTTAGAGTGCTCTGGTTGTCACAGTAGATGACGATCGACCGATGAAACTGAATGCCCAAATCAGTGAGAAAATGTTGTAGCCACATAACTTGAATGGTTATGTTAACTACCCCTCTGTACTCTTCCTCGGCTGAAGATAGAGCAATGGCAACTTGCTTCTTACTCGACCAACAGATAGGCCCGGAACCAAGACTGAGTGAGTAACCAGATGTAGACTTGCGATCAGTGCTATCGCAAACCCAGTCGAAATAAGTAAACCCGATGAGATCTAATGTAGAGTTTGTTGTATAATGAATCCCAAAGGTGACGGTGCCCTATACGTATCAAAGGATACGCTTTGAAACCTTCCAATGTAGCTCTTGCGGCTCCTGCATGAACCTGGAAACTGCACCAACTTCATATGAGAGGTTTGGTATGGAGTATGTGAGATATAAAATGCTCCCCACTAGCTGTTTGTACAATGTGATGTAAACCAATGGAGTCTCCCCACCATCCTCAAGTTTGACTCCTGATAGGAAAGGAGTCAGAACAGACTTGCAGTCTGTCATGTGAAATCTCTCAAGGAGATCTTGTGCATGCTTGGCCTGAGATAGTTTGATGCCTAATGCATCCTAATTGATATCGAGTCCAAGGAAGAAGTCTAGCGGACCCATGTCCGTCATCAAAAACATGTCATGTAGAATCCTCTTGACTGCAACAATCGCTGAAGTCGAGCAACCAATGATCAACAAATCCACAACATATATAACTAAGAGTATAAGTGAATCAACCGTCCTGAGCATGTAGACATTTCAGTCTGATTTTCAATGTAGAAAGTTTTGTGACAATAGGTAGGAGTCCATATTGGCATACCATGCCCTCAGAGCCTGCTTGAGGCCATAAAGGGACTTCTTCATTCGATAGACCAAAGACGAGTCCTGCATAAATCCCTGGGGCTGCTCCATGTAGATCTCCTCAGAGAGATCATCGTGAAGAAATGAATTCTTCACTTCCATCTGATGGACTTCCCATCCCTTGGTTGCCACAATGGAAAGTGCCAATTGTATGGAATCCATCTTCGCTACTAGAGTGAAGGTCTCATCATAGTCAATACCATGAACCTGCTGAAAGCCTTTGGCAACAAGCCTAGATTTGTATCTACTGATCTGTCCATTTGCTGCGCTCTTGGTCCTGTAGAATCATATGCATCTGACAAGTTTCCTCCCAGAAGGAAGGGGAAGCATATCCCAAGTCTGTGATGCAGACCCCCTTCCCTCCTGGGGCTGCGCGACCTCCCGGTCTCTGGATATTTCCTTCTTCTGAGTCAGATCGACTCTTCGGACTCCTGGTTGAACCCAAATCAAATACACATAGACCCCTCTTTGTTCCTTGTGTGTAGGTCTCAACAGACCCGTGGGTTAATTTCCACGTGCTCCCAAAACACTAGTTTCAGGCGTAAGCCCCTCCTTCATACGAACCTGGGTCATGTCCTTGTGCTAAATGCACAATTCCGGGCATGGGAAAGAGTGGTTTCAAACCAACCCAATTTTTGCCCCGCAATCCTCCTCGTGATTCCATGTATCCATTTGTGAATACCATGGTTCCAATTGCAACCCGCTCTAGAATAATTATCCTCTGCACAAGTTCTGGCTATCAACGGTCATGATCTCCTCCGTGAGTTCTGCCTTTGGGAATCTTCATTCTCAACCTCCACAAGATTCCTTTGCAAATATTCTTCTTTTCATTTGACCTTGGATGATGTCCTCACATGACCTCGTGACTTATGTTAAAGATCACACACCTCCAATCCCCGAAATTATGTGGGACCGTCGATCTCCCGATCTTCACGGTACCTCTGGATTGATGGTTCAGATCTTCCCTCTCCAAATCTATGGACCAGATCTCTTCGCGATTCCAGACTTTGGGTGTTTGAAACCTCAACTTTGCTTTCCTCTGTACTTCAATATTCTGGAGTTAACGATCTTCTAGCACCTATCCTGCTGAATCAACGACCCTGCTTCTACCTCAGATGTTTGACCCTTAAACTCAGATCTACGCTCCTGCGACCTCCTTCTTGATCAACGATCGATATCCTCCTTTGGGTCTTCAGACCTTTCCTCCTCCGCTTTTCTTTGGAGTCTTAGATTTGATGCCACATGTCCACCTTCACATCGACGACTCTCGTCATTTCTGGGACTTCGACCTTCGACGATTTCAAATCTCAACAACCACAAACCTCCGAAGTGAAATCTTTCAGAGTGCTGGATCTTATGACACCTATCCTCTCTTGATCCAACAACTATTCAATGGCTATCTAACAGAGTGACTCTCTGTCCTCCACGCATCCCTTCGTAGATAAACGACCCATGTTCTTCCTTTGGGATCAACAACCCTTAATCATTTCGGCCTTCGACACTTCAGGATATTCTAAAACACTACTTCACAAAAACCCTGAAGTATGATCCTCCGAAGTTCACGATCTGGCGATACATGTCGTCTTCCATATCGATGACTATAGTTCGCTTCGGCTGTTCAGGCTTCGACGATGTCAAACCTTTCTCCTTCGCATTATCCCAGAGTGACTTCTTCTGGAATTGACGATCTTTCACCATGCGTCCCCTTTCTATATCCGACGGCTCAGATTCTCTTTGGGAATTTGCGATTCGACAGGTTAAATTCTCAAACTGAAACCCCAATGTAAATTTCCCTGGAGCTCATGATCTGGTGACAAGTGTCCCCTCTGTAGATCGATGACTCTCAGCTCTTCGGTTGTTCAACCTTCAGGTGTTTCAGCGTTACACCTCCACATCCTTCTGGATCTCACGACCCATTGACACATATTCCCTCTTAATGTAATGATCCAAATCCATTTTGGCCCTTCATGCTTCGTGCTTTGAAAGTTTCAACTTCTCTGTGTGCTCATTTCTCCCGGAGCGTCTTCACCCGAACTTGATGGATTTCTGCCATGCGTCTTCCCAAATGATGGATGGTCCCAAGTGACTTCGGGACTTTTAGCAAGTCTTCTCTCTCGTGTGTGTGCACAGTGTTAAGGCTCGTGCACCTCCATCCGGATCCAACGATTGTTGATCCTCTACGCTTCGATCCAACGGATGGGATATGTTCTTCTACTATGCACTTCTTCTGTTCACTGGACGCTGATCTAACGGTCCAGGCTCCTCCACATAACCGATCAGATGGTTGCTGTCACTCCTCCTCCTGAGCTTTTGATTTCTTTCGACTTGGAATATTTCGTCAGTCCTCAAAGGTTTTCAACCTTTGAACTTTCGCTCATGAACCCAACTATATTGGGTCTCTCTTATGCTTTTTCAAGCATGATCTCTTATGAGATTTTGGATTTAGAATAAGTCCTTCCCTATGCACTCTTTGCGTTATCTCTTTTGAGCTTGTCCCCTTCGAAGAATTCGATCTCCCACGCACTCCTTATGTTTCTGGGATTTCATCAAACTCAGATCCGAAGGATTTCTTGAAAATAAATTCTTCTCACCTTCCTAGCATTCTCCTTTCTTGATGCACACCTTACAGAGCTGCTCCTTACAGAGTATTTAGTAACTTTGCTTTTTCCTGAACTCAACATAGAGTTCCTTAGTGCACACTTGCACTTGATCAATGCCCATCTGGTAGAGATTTACAGAGTTCTTAGTAACTCTGGTTCTCTCTAAACTCAACAAAATGTTATTATGGTTCACTCCTTGTACTTATACTGATGAAGGTTCAACAATATCTCTCCTCATCTTTTCCTGAGGTTAAATCACCTCTGTCAATGCACTCTTTGCGAATTGTGTGCACTCCTTGAACTCGAAAACTCAAAATGAGAGAAACAATTGAAACTCATTCAATACTTCATCATTTCATGCATTCACAACATGAATGACATAAAAACATAACAATGAACACAAACATACAAACACACCATGTGCTGAAAAAACTACATTTCTATTATCTCTGTGTGTCGATACAAATGTTTACAAAAACTGGACTGCAACAGAGTCCCAGTTCTCTCAAGATCTCTCTCAGAACTATTATACCTCCTAATTCTCCTAAGACTCTCTCTACCTGAGATCTCTCTCTCAAGTCTCCTAATTACAAAGCGAGGGCTCCATGATCTTATCCTCACCACTGCCTTAGTGCTATCACTATCTCAGTTACGACACCATACTCCTACGGCTACATTCCATAAATGTTTATCCCTACCTGAATATGATTTGGACATGATACAGTTAACCATTATAAAGGCATGGCCTGGCATTTATCAGCCTTACAACACAAAAATCCGTATAGGATCAGATTCAAAATTGAAAAAATGGGAGGGTCGGTGCCTCTCCCTTTCTCCATTGCGCGTCTGCGTGTTGGCGCATTGCTGAGGTGGAACAATGCTTTTGCATCATACTCCACTTCTAGGAAAATCATGAGCTCCTCTTCTCCAGTGTTGAAATCCTCCTGGATCCCAAACTCCTCCTTAGAGTTGTCCTCTTGCTCCTCTCCAACTATGTTGTTGTTGATGTTGCTACTTCTTCTTTTTCTTCTTCCCTGGTGCTGTTGCAGGTTCTCTTCTGTTAAGATGTCCTTTGGTGATTGCTTCTTGTGCCGACTGCTTCTTGCATTGATCTCATCATCAACTTCCTGATCTCCTCTATCACCCTTTCCAGCTGCTCCAATGGTTGGCTCTTCTTATGCAGTCTTCTCAGCTGCAACTCTTCCATATCAATGGGTATATCATCTTGATCCCCCATGTCATTTTTATTTCCCCTTGTGGCACTAAGTTTCCATTCTGCCGCAGACTCCAGTTCTGCCATATCATCACTGAACTTCTTCTTAGTTTCTCCCTTTGACAACTTTTCTTCTACCAGTTCTCCTTCTCGCATATCTCCAGCTTCCTTTAATTTCTTTCCTGGCTGATACGCTCCTCTACCTGTCTCCAACTTCGCCTGTTGGATATGCCTACATCTCTCCAGGTTTTCCAATTCCTCATGCAGCTTAGCAAGGTCTAATCTTTCCATCTCCTCTTCTAGTGCATTCATTTCCAGTTCAGCTTCCTGGCTGAAAATTTTGAGCAATTTTGTCGAATGCTCTTCTCCTGAAATTTGCATGACTGTCTTCTTGAAGTCATTTGCTGGTTCTGGATTGTCCAACAAATATTCTAACATCCTCAATTCTATCTCCCATTGAGTGAGCCTCTCAACTGTGTGATCCTATTCTTCTTCTCCCTAGGAAGCTTCTAATATATGCTCCTTCATCATGATAGTCACCGCTGGTTGTCCTTCCTCTACCGCTGCATCTACAACACATGCTCTTGCCTCAACTGGGCTATCTAATAGGAATATCTGAATTCCCCCAATGATCAGAATGCTCCTTTGATCCTCCTCTTGGATGGTGAGAGTATTTAACTTCTCATTATCTTCATTCACATATTCTTCAAACCCACATGGATCTTCATTCATCAGCACTCCTCACAGACCCGAACTCACTTCTGAGCTCCTGAGACTTTCAGACAATCTCATTTCTTTCCCCCTGCCCACCTGGTGATTTGGGACTTCTCTCCTGCCCACTTGGCAGTCTACGAGATCAACTGATCCCATCTCATTTCCCACCTGGAAATTTGAACTTTCAGCACTGCTCCTCTGAAAGTACATGAGACCTTCCATTGATCTCTTTCTATTTCCCACCTAGAAACTTGAAAGTCCATTTCTTCCCACCTGGCAGTTTCTGAGATCCTTTGCTAATCTCATATCATTGGCCACCTGGCAATATGAATTTCCACTGCTATCCTCCTGACAGTCTATGAGATCCTCCAATGATCACATTTCATTTCCCACCTGGCAATATGAAAATCCATCTCTTCTCTCCTAGCAGTTTATGAGGTCTTTATCTGATCTCACCTCCTCCTCATGACTGAGGTTCCTTCCAACTTCTAGCTCACAGATGCGAACCACTTCCTCTTCATCTCCGAGGCTTTCGAAATACCTCATCCACCTCTTTAACAATTGTTTTTGTCCTTTGGCCAACAATCTCTTGACTGACCACTTCACCTTCTTCTTCATGGGCCACTCATACACCCAATGCGCTTTAGCGTTTTGCTGCATTTTTAATGTCAGCTGCTCCATCCTTTCTCTTATCTCATTAAGCTACAGATCCATCTCTGGATTGCATTTCTTCTTGCAACCTTCTCTTCGACCACGATCATGGCTTTCAGTAGCCATTTCCACGTTCTACCTTCCATCTTGGAAAGTCTTGTGGATTATTCTACATCTGCGAGCATCTCCATCTTCTCTCACATCTCACCTGGATGTTTAAATTTTTGTTGCAGCTATGTGCGAGAAACAACCTTCTTACAGAGCATCATCACTCTGCCTTCCTTTCACCTGTTGCCTACAGAAAAAATCCTATTTGTGATACCACCTGATGTTATCAGGTCATCTACTTTCATCGTCTCTCCTTTGTCTACTGTTTGAAAACAAAATTCCGCCTTCTCCTCTTTCTCTTTCACCTAAAATCTACAGATGAAAATCAGCTCTGATACCACCCAATGCAGACCCCCTTCCCTCCTGGGGTTGTGCGACCTCCCGGTCTCTGGATATTTCCTTCTTCTGAGTCAGATCGACTCTTCGGACTCCTAGTTGAACCCAAATCAAATCTACACATGCCCATATTTGTTCCCTATGTGCAGGCCCCGAAATACTCGCGAGATAATTTCCACGCGCTCCCAAAACACTAGTTTCAAGCGTAAGCCCCTTTGGCGTTAGCCCCTCCTTCATACGACCCTGGGTTGTGTCCTTGTGCTAAATGTAAGATTGCGGGCATGGGAAAGAGTGGTTTCAAACCAACCCACTTTTTTCCCGCAATCCTCCTCGTGCTCCCACGCATCCATTTGCGAATACCATGGTTCCAATTGCTTCCCTCTCTAGAATAATTATCCTCCACGCAAGTTTTGGCGATCAACGATCAAGATCTCCTCTGTGAGTCTGGCCTTTGGGAATCTCGATTCTAAACCTCCACAAGCTCCCTTTTCTAAGCTCCTTCTTTGCATGTGACCTTGGACAACGTTCTCACATGACCTCGTGAATTCTGTTAAATCTCACACACCTCCAATCCCCGAAATTCCGTGGGACCGTCAATCTCCTGATCTTGACAGTACCTCTAGATTGACGGTTCAAATCTTCCCTCTCCAAATCTATGAACAAGATCTCTTCGCGATTCTAGACTTTGGGTGTTTGAAACCTCAACTTCTCTTTCCTCTGTACTTCAATATTCCGAAGTTAACGATCTACTGGCACCTATCCTGTTGAATCAATGACCCTGCTTCTACCTCAGATGTTTGACCCTTCAACTCAGATCTACGGTCCTGTGACCTCCTTCTCAATCAATGGTCGAGATCCTTGTTCGGGTCCTCAGACCTTTCCTCCTTCTCTTTTCTCCAGAGTCTCAGATTTGATGTCACGTGTCCACCTTTGCATCAACAACTCTCATCGTTTTCGGAACTTCGAACTTCGGCGATTTCAAATCTCAACAACCACAAACCTCTGAAGTGAAATATTCCGGAGTGTTGGATCTTCTGACACCTGTCCTCTCTTGATCCAATAACTATTCAATGGATGTCTAATAGAGTGACTCTTTGTCCTCCACATGTCCCTTTTTAGATCAATGACCCGCGTTCTTCCTTTGGGATCAACGACCCTTAATCATTTTGGCCTTCTGTGCTTCGGGATATTCCGAAACACTACTTCACAAAAACCCTTGAGTACGATCCTACGAATTTTATGATCTGGTGACACCTGTCCTCTTATAGATCGTTGACTATCATTCGCTTCGGTTGTTTGGGCTTCGATGATGTCAAACCTTTCTCCTTCGCGTTCTCTCAGAGTGACTTCTCCCGGAATTCATGATATTTCACCACTTGTCACCTTTCTAGATATGATGGCTCAGATTCTCTTCGGGCATTCGCGAATCGACAGGTTCAATTCTCAAACTTTAACCCCAGTGTAAATTTCTATGGAGCTCATGATCTGGTGACAAGTGTCCCCTCTACAGATTGATGACTCTTGGCTCTTCGGCAGTTCGACCTTTGGGTGTTTCAACATTACACCTCCGCCTCCTTCTGGATCTCATGACCCATTGACACGTATTCCCTCTTAATCTAACAATCCAGATTCATTTCGGCCTTTCGAGCTTCGGGCTTCGGAAGTTTCAACTTCGTTGTATGCTCATTTCTCTCGGAGCGTCTTCACCCGAACTTGATGGATTTCTGCCATGCGTCCTCCCAAATGATGGACGGTCCCAAATGACTTTGGGACTTTAGGACTTTTAGCAAGTCTGCTCTCCTGTGTGTGCATAGTGTTAAGGCTCGTGCACCTCCGCCCAGATCCAACGATTGTTGATCCTCTGTGCTTTGATCCAACGGATGGGATCTATTCTTCTCCTCTGCGCTTCTTCTATTCGCTGGAAGCTAATCTGATGGTCCATGATCCTCCCCACAACCGATTAGACGGTTGTTGTCGCTCCTCCTCCTGAGATTTTGATTTCTTCTGACTTGGAATATTTCATCAGTCTTCAAAGGTTTTTCGTCCTTTGAACTTTCTCTCGCAAACCCAACTATCCTGGGTCTCGCTTATGCTCTTTCAAGCATTATCTCTTTTGAGATTTTGGACTTAGAATAAGTCCATCCCCTATGCACTGTTTGCGTTATATCTTCTGAGCTTGTCCCCTTCGAATGTTTCTATCTCCCACACACTCCTTGTGTTTCTGGGATTTCGTCAAACTTAGATCCGAAGGATTTCTTGGAAATAAATTCTTCTCACCCTCCTTGCGTTCTCCTTGCTCGATGCACACCTTACAAAGATGCTTCTTACAGAGTATTCAATAACTTTGTTTCTTCCTGAATTCAACACAAAGTTCCCTTAGTGCACACTTGCACCCACTCGATTCCCTCATGGTAGAGATTTACAAAGATCTCAGTAACTATGGTTCCCTCTGAACTTGTCAAAGAGTTCTTCTGGTGCACTCCTTTCACTTCTACTGAGGAAGGTTCAACGATATCTCTCCTGAGATTTTCCTGAGATTAACTCACCTCTGTCAATGCACTCTTTGAGGACTGTGTGCACTCCTTGCACTTTGAAACTCAAAATGAGAGAAACAATTGAAACTCATTCAATAATTCACCAATTCATGCATTCACAACATGAATGACATAAAAAAATAACAATAAACACAAACATACAAACACACCATGTGCAGAAAAAAATTGCTTTTCTATTATCTCTATGTGTCTATACATATGTTTACAAAAACTGGACTGCAACAGAGTCCCAGTTCTCTCAAGCTCTCTCTCATAACTATTCTACCTCGTAAGTCTTCTAAGACTCTTCCTACCTGAGATCTCTCTCTCAAGTCTCCAAATTACAAAGCGAGGGCTCCATGAGCTTATCCTCACCACTGCCTTAGTGCTATCGCTATCTCATCTACGACACCATACTCCTATGTCTACATTCCATAAATGTTCATCCCAACCTGACTATGATCTGGACCTGCTACAGATAACCATTTAAGGCAACCCTATCCACTACCTGTACAAAGGCATGGCCTGGCATTTATCAGCCTTACAACACAAAAATCCATATAGGATCAGATTTAAAATCGAAAAAATGGGAGGGTCGGTGCCTCTCCCTTTCTCCATTGTGCGTCTGTGTGTTGTCGTGATGGCACATTGCTGAGGTGGAGCGATGCTTTTTCATTAGTCTGGTTCTTGAGGAGGGATTTGTACTCCTCATGCATTGAGGATTCCCAAAAGGGATTTCCAACAGCCTCACCATAAGACCGTGGATTTGAAGACTGAACCAAGAAAATATGCCTGGAGGGAAATAGTTCAGTGGAAGTGAGTGCAATAGGAGGCTCCTCGAAATCAGATCGATTCCTCCTAGTATCAGCTGGATCACCAACGAGATCCCCTGCGTCTTGAAGAGTAGTCTGTGCCCACTTGGGCCTCTGCTTTGGATCTGCAACTACATGTGGATGCTATGACTCTGCATCCGACTGTACTGACTCTAAATCTGAATCATCCAAGTCCTCTGAATCAGAACTCTCGTCTGAAGAGTCAACATGTGCATGCTCATCATCTCAGATAGGTGGAAGAATGAAGGTGTCTTAATTCGACTGTTGAGGTACATGTGAGACACTTCCCTCGAATTGGACACTTCAGTCAATGATGAGCCGGTTCGAGGAAAGGTCAATAGGTCTACATCGCTTCACACTGTCAAGGAAGCCAACAAAAATGCACTCAGTGCTCTGTGGATCAATTTCTTTCCTCTTTTCAGAGGGAATCCGAGCCCATGCACGTGAACCAAAAATGCGAAAGTGGGTCAATTCTGGTTTGAGGCCGCTTCAAGCCTCGTAGGGGTTCTTATCCTTGACAGATCTATGGGGATATCTGTTTTGGATGTATTTTGCACAATTAAGTGCTTCGGCCCATAGTCTCTATGGTAGTGACTTTGCATGCATCATGCAAGATTCCATCTCCTTTAGAGATCTGTTTTTCCGCTCAGCAACTTCGTTTTGTTGCGGAGTGTAGGGAACTGTGTGCTGCAACTGGATCCCTACCTCATGGAAAAGATTATGGATCTGATGATTTACATACTCTCCCCCATTATCAGTTCAGAGGACTTTGATCTTCTTTCCAGACCGTGTCTCAACCAAGGCTTTGAAATCTTTGACGTGTTGAAAGACCTCATATTTTTTCCTGAGAAAGTAGATCCATGTAAAACGTGAGAAATCATCAACATAAATGAGAAAAAACCTGGCTTTGTTGATGGATGGATGCAGAAAAGGACCCATAAGGTCACTGTGGATAAGATCTAAAGGTGCAGAAGCTTGTTGAGACTTTCCTTTGTCGAATTTTTCTTGAGGGTGTTTTCTAAGAACACATCCCTCACATACTCCCTTGGAGAAATGGATGTCTAGTAGACCATCAACCAATACTTTCTTGTTTGCATGTATCTGAAATTCAAATGTTCAAACCTTTCGTGCCATATCCTACTACTTTCATAAACATGAGTAAGCAGTAAAGCAGAATCATGTTCAATGAATTCAGAAAATGCATACAATCTAGACTAATGATTTACCTCATCGGTAGCAACCTTGGAGTTGGTTTTCATGTCATATATGTCCATGAAATTTGGTGTGAATATGACTTTCTTTTCGGTGTCAGAATTCATCATCTGATACACAGAAAGAAGGTTGACAAAAAGTTTGGGAACATGCAACACATTCTCAAAGCTTCCGTTGGTGAGTTCAATACTTCCTTTTCCGGTGACTTCGACATAAGAGTTGTCCCCCATCAGAATAGGAGGACCTTTGCATGCATCCAAATAAGAATATACTACTTTTGATGCAGCCATGTGATGTGATGCTCTTGAATCAATGATCCAAGAATCAGGAGATGAGTTGATGGAAAGCAAGGCATGGATAGAATTGCCTTTCTTGGAATTTAGATATTTAGCTTCTTCTTCTTGGAACCCTCGAGGATGCGATCTCCAAGGTTGTTTTCCTGAAGTATTTGAGACATCATATCTATTTGTTTTTTCATGCATGTAGATTCTGAATGGAATCCTTTGTGAAAGTATGTGCATTTCTCCCCTTTTCTTCCCTTTTCCCCTTTGGATCTAGAGGCATCAGTGAAGGGTTTTGTGTACCCTTCCTTCTTCGGATGTGCATGAGATTTCCATTTATCTTTATCTTTATATTTATGATATTTGTGGCTTCCATCATGCACAATGAGTGCATGTGCCCTTGGGCCTTTGATTGTGCCCATGTTGATGAGCTTGGTTTGCTCTTGTGTTAGGGATTCGATAAAGTCCTTAAGACAAGGCATCTTCCAGTTGGATCCAGAGGCGAATATGACAGAATGGAATGTGGATATGAATACAAAGAATTCAGGACCAAGCTTGGAGAGAATGGTGAGAACCATTTGTTTCTCCTCCGATTTATCAACCCCGCAAGCTTTGAGTTGCGACAGTAAATCCTTGAATTTTATAAAGAAATCTTGGATATTCTCAAAGATTTTTGGATCCAATGTGAGCAGCTCCACCTCCAACATGTGTCCCCTCATCTCATCCTATTTTCCAAAGAACCCTTCCAAGGTGGTATTGGCTTCATTGGGAGTCTTACAGGAATATATGTGAAAAAGGAGATCGAGAGAAATAAGATTGCAAATTGTTCTGAGTGCCTCATCCATGCGATTTAAGTACTTGGATTTTTCTATGGCTGATGTCGGTTTTGTATCTGTATTCAAGGTTAACCTATACAACCCTCTATTTCGGAGATGTATGGCTATTTTCTCCTTCCATGCAAAGTAGTTGTAAGGTGTAAGAATGAATTCTTTTTGGAAATCCATATTTTCGCTGTCTTCAATCTTTTGTACCTGCAAATTTTTTTGGTGTAGCTTTTTCTTAGCAGTCCGTCGGCTTTGATACCATGTAAATGTGTTGAATCTGCACATAATAGATATATCTAAACAATGATACACACATTTTCAGAGAGAAAAGGAGAAAGAAGAAGAAGGAGATAAAGAATGAAAGAATTCTCATTCATTGTATAACTTAATGAGTGCGCACTGGAGGAGAGCCAATGCACCATAGTGGTTGTCTAGAGTGTTCTGGACACACACCAACAGTTACGAGAGTGAAATTTAACCTACTCTAGTCTCTCAGGCAGTTACGAGAGTGAACTACCACCTAGTTGAGTTAACTAGTCAACTAGTCTTCAGTTAACTGACTGAACATAGAGTAGTGAGGAGTTAACTCATGGAATCAAGAGTAATGCGCTAGTATGGTGATGATCCCAAGGAAAGTGTGCATTATATGGTGATGATCCCAATGTTTCATGGTGATAAAACCAATGCAGCATCTAAACTCAACTCAACTAGTCAAACTGAAGTGTCAACCGAAAGAGAATATTCTCCAGGTGGAATATTCTCCCCTAAAATATATGAGACTGCATAATGACTAATTATGACTAATAAACAAGGAAAAAACTTAGGAAAAATAAATCCTAGGTGTGTGTGAAGTAACTCCAACAAATATATAAACCCATCTTTGGGCTATTTGGTGGGTTACCCACACACATTATTCATTCTACTCACTCTCTCCATTCATTCCTTGCTCATTCATTATTCCCATTCATTTCGATCTTGGCTTGGGGGAAAAAGAAGGAAAACAAACTCTTGGAAAAGAAGCCATTGTTTGTTGGTTGTAGAAATTATTGGTGTATTCCAACGATGAATTGATGCTTGCATGTCTAAAATGCATTGGTATCTGTTGAATTGTATTCACAACTATGAGTCCTAAGAGTCCTGACATAGATATTCTAGACCAGATGCACTGGAGCCTTGGAAAGAAGTGGAAAACCCGAGGGACTATGTGGCAGTGAAAGGGCCCATTATCTTTGGATGGTGCAGGCCGAGGAGAAGAGGGATGGTTTACTTTGGATTGTTGTGTGTGAGAAACCGTGAGATCTTAAGTGATAACCAATTTTGGGAAGTTGAGTGTCATCCTGGAACCTGTCCTTATGGATTCATAGCCCTGGCTTGGGGGTGAACTGTTGTTGATATTTGGAACAACATAGTCTATGGTTGGGCGGAACGTCCTTGGTTTGCAGCCAGTTGGTGATGGAAATTGTTTAATATAAGTTCTCTCTTTCATGGTTTTCTCTACTATGTATTTATTTCTGCTGCATATTAATTATTATCTCTGAGATATGACATGTTTAAGCTATGTCTGTTTGTTGGTTATCGTTGTGCATGGCATGTTAATATATAGTTACAATTAGCATGGATATTGATGAATGTATGTGTACATTTTGTGCTTCTTTATGCAATTAATGGATATCAGAAATGCAAAATATCCCAAGAGGGATAAATTAGAGGTACCCAAGCGATGGGTATGGTTCAGATCAGAGTATAGAGCAAATCATTTCGGTTTTTTTTTACTTGGGTGTGTTACATGAGGCCCCTTTAGTATTAGGTTGACCCTATTATATATATATTTACACATTACATGTAAATTTAGGCCCATATATCCCCCCCTTTGGGTCATAACAGGATGACTCTAGTAGTGAGTGAAGAAGTGAATAGACAAGTGCAAGAGTTGCTTGGCATAGGATTGATTCAGGAGAGTTTAATTCCTTGTGTTGTACCGACAATATTGGTTCCCAAGAAAGGAGGTGAATGGTGAATGTGTACTGATTCACAATTTATCAATAAGATTACTATCAAGTATAGGTTTCCCTTACCAAGGATGGATGAACTCATGGATTGCTCGAGTGGGGAAAATTACTTTCAAAGATAGATTTGAAGAGTGGGTATAATTAGATTCAAATAAGGGAAGGTGATGAATGAAAGACAACATTCAAGATGAAGGATGAACTATTTCAATGGCCAGTCATGATGTTTGGTTTAGCCAATGCCCCTAGCACATTTATGAGACTTATGAACGAAGTATTGAAGATATTTATAGGAAATCATGTCATCGTATACCTGGATGAAATTTTTATACTTAGTAGGTTCAAATAAGAACATATGGAGCATGTGAAGAAGGTATTGGAAAGGATAAAAGAGGAGAATATGCTAATAAAATCGAAGACATGTACTTTTCTAAATGAAGAACCAATATACTTGGGTTTTGTGGTTTCTAAGGAGGGTTTACAAATGGATCATGACAAGGTGAAAGATATTTTGGATTGGCCGACACCTAAATGTGCATTTTATGTTAGGAGTTTCCATGGTTTGTCAAGTTTTTACCATAAATTTATCATAAATTTTAGCAGGATTTATGCACCTCTTACCGATTGTATGAAAAAAGGAAATTTCCAATGAACAATAACAACAATGAATTCTTTTGAAAGTTTGAAGAAAATATAACTAAACAACCAGTGTTAGCACTTCCATATTTTAACAAAGTATTTCAAGTAGATTGCGATTCAAGTGGTTAAGCAATTGGAGGATAACATTTTTCATCAAGAAATTGAATGCTAAGAAGAAATACTTTGTTTATGATCAAGAGTTTTATGCTACTGTACAAGCCTTGAAGAAATGAAGACATTACTATCTACCTAAAGAATTCGTGTTGTTCATTGATCACAAGGCATTGTAGTACATTAATAGTCAAGGTAAGCTAAATAAAAAACATACAAAATGGGTATTATTTTTACAAAGTTACTCGTTTTCTTTAAAGCATAGGTATGAGAAGTCAAATTTGGTTGTGTATGGATTAAGTTGGAAGGCAATGTTGTTGAATAATCTATCATTCAAGGTTGTAATATTAGACTGTATGAAGGAATTGTATGTAGAAGACACAAATTTTTAGAGAAATTTGGAAGGCATGCAAGGCACCATGGAGTATGGATAGAACACCATATTTGGATTTCCACATCCAAGAAGGATTCTTATTTAAGAATAAAAAATTATGCATTCCATAGAGTTCATTGAGACTAAATCTCATTAGAAAGATACATAACAAAGGTTTAGGTGGACATATTGGAGTAGATAAAACCACAACATTGGTAGGTGAAAGATACTTTTGGCCCAGTCTCAACAAGGATGTCATAAAATTTATTAAGTATTGTAGGGTTTATCTGTTAGTGAAGGGAAGAAGCCAAAACACATGGTTATATATTCTATTGTCTACACCTAAAATATCGTGGTGAGATGTGAGCATCAATTTTGTTTTAGGATTTACCAAGACACAAAAAGGTCATGATTTAGTGATGGCTGTGGTGGATAGGTTTTCAAAGCTGACACATTTTTTACCATGAAAAAATACCAACGATGCTACTAATGTGTCTATGTTATTTTTCTGAGAAGTTATGAGGCTACATGTGTTACTGAAGAGTAGCATTTCGAACTCGGATACGAGATTCCTTGGATATTTTTGGAGAACACTTTGGAAGAAAATGGGGTTGAAGTTCTAGTATAGTTCATCCTATCATCCATAGATATATGGACAAACAAAGGTGGTTAACTCGAGTCTTATAAACTTGTTGAGGAGTTTAAGTGGGGAAACCCCAAGTAAATGGGATTTGGTATTGTCCCAAGATAAATTCACCTATAACGATTCAATAAATATATATATTGGTATGAGTCCATTTTAGGTTGTTTATGGTAGGTCACCAAAGGGAGTTGTGGATTTGGTTAAGTTTCCATATTTGGAGGATAAAAGGAGTGCTGATGCAAATGAATTTGTAGAAAACATACAAGAAATTCATGAAAACGTCTAGCATAATTTACAACAAAGAAATGCCAGATATAAACAAAGGGAACATTTGCGAAGGAGACTAAAATATTTTAAAGAAGGTGAATTGGTAATGGCACAATTGAAAAAAGAAACGTTTCCCATGAGAATGTACAACAAGCTCAATTACAAGAATATCAAACCATGTAAGATTCTAAAGAAAATTTATGGGTTGGAAGTTGCAGGGGGAGTCTTCTTGATCCCAGAGGAAATGTCATAGCTTCCTATCCTTGGTGACTGGAGATGGCTTCAAACAATGTTGCAGAAGAATACATCTTATATGAAGGTGTGTGCATGTTGAAAGATCGAAATATCAGTAAAATTGTGGTCTTTGGGGACTCTTGGATGGTGGTTCATGCAATAAAAAATAAATATTAGTTTGAAAACAATGTATTCAATGGTATTATTTACCACACTCTCTCCCTCATTGAAGGTTTCATCGATTTAAAAAATTTTCATGTCAAAAGAGATTTAAACGTCATTGCATACCATTGGGCTAGGTTGGGAACAAACTTGGATAAAGGCACTTTATATTTAAATGGGGTGAGGGGGGATTTTCCCATCCCATAGTCGAGTACCCTCTCTTTTTTTGCATCAACAGGTGGATAATGGAGCGAATCATGGTGTTTATAATAGATATTATCTCACAATTCTGAAGTTATGGTAGTGGGATGGTTAATCAATTTGATCTATGCTAGTCTGGCCTTTTATGTGACCTCACTCTGGTTATGGCTCACTCTTCTCTAATGATCGGGAGGATTTCGTGGTTTTTTATCCCTGTGTGGTCGTTAATTCTCAGGGCTTTGTTTCAGTATTTGTGTTGTGATGCTCTCGATGTTGGATTTGTTGGAATTCTAGACCAAGGTTATCCTAGTATTTAAGGCTTCATCTCCTGGGTATAGTAATGTTTATCTCTTCCTTCGTGGGGGTCGTTTTTTCTTTGCAATTTTCTTTCTGTTTATTCTTATTGAAACTAGGATTAGAGACCCTGGGGGTGGGTTTTTTTTGTTGTTTTTTGTTGTAGTGGTCAGAGATGGATCCTTCTTGGAATGATATCAAAAGAATCCTATGGCGACATGAAGAAATTTCCCAAGAAAATTTCTATGCACTTCAACAAATTTTGGAAAAACTAGGAGATTTAGAACACGTTATGGTTTCCTTGACACAAAAGATGGATGAGATGGAGTTTTAAATTCAATAGTTAAAGTCTCTTGCCTACCCACAACATTCAACCTCTTCTTCAATTAATCAAGGCACAATGGTCTCCCTTCACGAAGGTTATGCGACCAATGGTATTGAGGATCGTGGCACATCTCCCATGGACATTGAGGAGGGAACACTCTAACATGAGAGGTTACCAAAATTCAGGACTTTATTTCTTCTCATCAATGAATGTTTTATAAAGTTGTTCTTTTTGTTGGATTACTGAGAGGGGGGGTGAATCAGTAATAGAGCAATGTAATCCTTTTTAACCATATAATCCAAGTTTTATATCAATGTAGCATTATCATCCAATAACTACAGAGTAAATAAGAAATGAACAAATGAACAATCATACAAATACAAAGTACATCGATGTTTTACGTGGAAACCCAAAGCGGGAGAAAACCATAGAATACTTTTTCTTATATGTCTTGAAGAATTACATTCATTGGAAGCACCAACTTCCTTTGTTTTCCAACTGCAACTGGAAGGAGGCTCCAACCCCCTAGCTTATCAGGCTACAACCTGAGGGAAGATCCAACTCCCCAATTATCTAGCTACAACCAGAAGGAGGCTACAACCCCCTATGTTCTCCGGCTACAACCGGAAGGTGGATATAACCACTTGTCCTTTCCCCATCCAACCGCCATGACTTATAAGTAGAATGATGGAACCACTACCACACTATCACTGTGAGATATACTGTTGCAAACTTGTACCAATCAACCTGTACCAAACAACCTATACCAATAACCTGAACCATGCATCAATATATACCTCAACCTGTAATCAAACTGTACCATAAACAAGTGCATCAACCATGCACCAAATTGTACCAACCAACCTATAATCAACCTATACCATAAACAAGTGCATAAACCATGCACCAACCTGTAACTCAACCTGTACCATGAACAAGTGCATCAACCAAGTATAACACAACAACTCATAATCATCACCAAGATCAATATGTGCTTCTAATAATACAAGTATGCTACATCATCCATAAACCATGTGTCAACAATACTACTAAAAAGTGCCTCCAACCATGTACCAAGTATGTACCAATCATGTATCAACTACTTATCAAATATGACTCATCAATATGTACCAACATCATCAACTATACACCTCATGTATGTGCCAACTCATCAACTACTTGTCTCAACCATGTACCCGACATGTACCTCAACCAAATGCCCTCATCAATTTCATCATACAAATCTGATTTGTAACTCTGTAATATACCTAGTTTATATGATCACATTCCTGCAAAACTTCCTTAACTTTAACAACAAGAGACTAGCATTTTCATCAAAATTTTCTTTAGTCTCACATGCCTAGTTTTGGATTAGTCAACAACCCTAATTTGAAATAATCATAACTTCGTACCTGTAATGAATAAAGATCTGAAACTGATACACAATGTTCTTCAGTGTGTTTTATGCAATTCTTCTAGGTGTCATTACTTGGAACCTCTCAGAAAAGGAGTTATAGCAAGAATGACATACCTTGCTAAATTATGGCTTATTCTAGAGAGCGACCTTGTAGAGCGCGCCCCACACAAAATATTTGTTGAATCGGTCTGAAACTATTACAAAACATAATAAATAATGTACTCTAACCAACACATTTGGTCTTACTAAATTTGGATCTGTTATGAAAAATTTATGACGTTTGTACCTGAAACATCTGTTTTAGACTAGTTTCAAGACTAGCCACAAACCCTATATTCCACAGAGTGTAACTCCAAAAATACAACGACCCATAAGCTGAATTTTTTACCACACATACTTGGATATGTTTCCTCAATGGAATAGAAATTTCATAGTCTGAATCGTTCTATAAAAAAACATTATTGCGAAAATGGTGAGATGACCAGTGAATAACATACCTTAGAAAGCATCATCAAAATAATTTATCCTTGCTTGAATTCTGACCTTCTTTTCTTCACCTTCCATCATAAATTAGGCTTAGATGTCCTTTGGTTACCTCAGACACCTATAGGTATTCAATATTCTCAAGTGTGTCGAAAATGAGAAAGCCTTGCCTCTTATTTATGCTCTCCAAGTAACTTCCTTAAAAACATCTTTTAGGTCACTTTGCCCGCTTTCCTTATTTTATGGTTAACCCACTTCTAATTTCTCCATTAAATTTATTATTTAAATAATTTATTTTGTATTCACTTTGAATTATAGTACACTCATCACTTCAAATTATTATTTACCTTTTAAAATCTCTTAAACCACTTTGACTACTTTGACCTTTTGGGGCTTCTAGATGACATAAGAGGGTCCTCCAACTTCATAAGGCCATAAATCTCAAACCGTGAGGAGTTATGTGACGTTCCACATACCACCAAAAATGGAATGACATGTAATATCCATATAGAACAGTATTACCTGAAAATATATCAAAACTCGTACCGTTATACATCAAACAGACATGGGTCCATTACCCAAACCTGGGTTCTCCAACTTCTCATGGACATAACTCTCTAACCGTGAGGATTTATGTGACGTTCCACATACCACCGAAAATGGAATGACAAGAAATATCCATATAGGATAATTTCACTAAAAAATTGACTGAACTTCATCTCATTATTCTACAAATAATCATGGGTTCTCTAACCATACTTCTAGGATAACTCAATACGCAAAGTGTCTTCCCATGAGGGAATTCACCATAAGGGGAACACTTTGGATTTCATCCATTTGTACTTATTATCAACAATGACAAGACAATAATGAGTCATATTTACATCAAACAAACTTGGGTCCATTACCCAAACCTTTGTGCTACTGGAATTTGCTATCGTACTTTCTCCAAGGGTTGACATCAATCACGAAGGGTTGACATCAATCTACAATATCACTCTCCAATAGTTGACATCTATGACAACCAACAATCCATACCAACTATCCATCAACCTAAGCCAATTGTATGACAATCTCCCCCTTTGGCATCGATGGCAACACCATCATGGATGGAAACACTTAGTCATGATAACATTCATGCTTATACTCTTTATCAATGTTTCTATCTCTCCCCCTTTGACATCAATGGCAAAGGGTATCTCCCTTTGGGGCTGCTCCGCCTGACTGAACTCTCCTTGGGGCTGCTCCCCCTGTCTATGTGCCTTTTATTTTTCTTTGTGTTTATAATCCTCTGACTACTCTCTTTCCCTTCATATGAATAATATCTCCCCCTTTGATAAAGGGTATCACTCTGAAGTCATATCGTTCATTCTTCCCTTGTGACAATCACTCCCCCTAGAAACATGCCTCTATGCTCTCTCTCCAAGAATTTACCTTTTGCATTTGATAAATCTCTCCCCATTTGTCCTATTTATGGTGCTTCCTTGTGTACATCTAAGACATATAAGATAAGCATTCAAAAGTATTCATTTTGGAGTAGAAATTACTCCTAGTCTCTGGCGAAGATACTCAAGAGCTTCCCATGGAAGCGGTTTTGTAAATATGTATGCCACCTGTTCTTTTGTTCCCACATATTCAACTTTGATGTTATTCTCTGCAACCCGTTCCCGTAGAAAGTGATACTTGATTTGAATGTGCTTCGTCTTGGAATTCATCACTGGGTTTTTGAGATACTGATGGCACTTGTATTATCACAATAGATTGGAATGGGATCATCATAATCAACCTGTATATCTGTCAGAGTTTGTTTCATCCAAAGAGCCTGTGTACAACATGTTTTTGTTGCAATATACTTTGCCTCAGTTGTAGATAAAGATACTGATGATTGTTTCTTGCTTAGCCATGATACTAAACACTCACCCAAGTAGAACGCTTCTCCACTGGTGCTTCATCGGTCATCAATACAACCTGCCCAATCTGCACCTGTGTAGGCAATAAGTGATAGATCCTTTCCTTTTGGATACCATAATCCAAACTCTTATGTTCCTTTGAGATATCTGAAAATCCTCTTCACTGCTAATACATTTGATTCCTTTGGTGCTGCTTGAAATCGTGCCACTTGTCAAACTGCTTGCATTACATATGGTCTGGATGTTGTCACATATAGTAAGCTACCAATCATTGACCTGTATTGCCTCTGGTCTGTAGACTTTGAATCATCATCTTTTCTCAACTTGCAACTAGTTTGCATAGGAGTGGTAACTGGTTTGCAATCTTCCATTCCGAACCTCTTTAGCATTTCTATGATATACTTAGTTTGAGAAATAACAATTCCTTGGTTTCTTTGACATATATGAATACCCAAAAAGAAGGATAGTCCTCCAAGTAATGACATTTCAAATTCATTCTGCACATCCTTTGCAAATTTTTGGCTTAACCTGTCATTAGTACTTCCAAAACAATATCATCAACATAAACTTCAATTAATAAAATATTACCTTGAGTTACCTTGATGTAGAGGTTGTTGTCCGCGCTTCCTTTCCATAATTCATAGGGATTTTTGTCATTGTTGTTTCTGAGAATTACTCTATTTTGAATGTGAACTGATGTATGCACTGTATGTGTCCAAAATATATCTGTCAATTTGGAATCTGTTAGCATTGTTCGAGCCATTTCCTGTGTAATTATCATCCATTATGATAATGCTCATTTTTCTTTGAACCACTCTCTGAACCAATCTATGAATCCATTATGTCGTCCACTATCATATATCTATCCAAACCTACTAAGTGTTCTTACAAATCCATCTATGTCCATACTTTCCAAGACTCTACTTGCGCAATTGTCCATAATGATGACCCATTTATCACTATACTATCATGAAGTCTTGATTAATCTATCAAACTGTACTTCTACTAACTGATTTCTCTGAATCTGTCTTCTCAAACTCTGCAAGATGCTCGAAGGATGGTTCTTTGGTATGTCACAACTATCACATAGACTCCTCTTGTCTAATATTCATATTACTTGGGAGTCTCTAAGCCAGATGGCTCAGAACAATTCCTGCTCTTATGTGTATTCATCATCATCTTCATTAGTAGATTCATTATCTCTCTGAACTTTGAATTCTTTCTTTCTATCTATGGATTCATCTTTCACTACAATGCCTGAAAGTACAATCTCTTGAACCTATTCCTTATTTACATGTCCTTCCTTTCTTTCAGTTATTTTCCAAACCTTTCTGTATATGACATCTTTCTTTTTCTCTGTAGAATTTTCTTCATCTCATTTTATTGCCAATCTTGCGATCTCTGGTACCTGGTCTTTGTTCACCTGTTATTCTTGTTTTATCATCCATACTTTATTATATATAATATCAATATTCTCTTTCATGGAAGTATCGATCATGCTTCTACAATCACTGGCTATGTGTCCATAGTTATGAAATTTGTAACACTCAATGTTACGTACGACCACATAGGCATGGTCTATTTGAACATTTATTTTATAATCCCTGCAATCTGCAACCTTATGTCCAAAGTTAGTACAATAAAAACAATGACCATAAAATAAATTTTCATACCTGGGAGTGAATGATCTTCTTTGT
>JZKD02S1650845.1:19166-45887 GCA_000966675.3 Picea glauca
GACTAAAATTAAACCAGATGTAAGTCACTTCCATGTATTTGGTAGTATAGCATGGGCTCACATTCCTGATGAGAAAAGGAAAGCATTGTAGCCTAAAAGTGAGAAGTGTATATTTTTTGGTTATTCTTAATATGTCAAAGGTTATAGACTTCTTCAACCACATTGTAATGAAATTATTATTAGAAGAGATGTTAAATTTGATGAAAATATCTTGGCCTGTGAGCCTAATTCGATGATTGTGCCTTCTTCGGCCTGCAATCCATCTTCGACTATTGTGTCTTCTTCGACCTATGATCCATCTTCGACGTTTGTGCCTTCTTTTGTTCCTATTCTGGTCTCTTCTTCAGATGATGACAGTGAGGATGAAAATCCACCTCCACCTTCTCAACTTCCTCTAGATGAGTCCTTTGAACCTGAACCAGCACCAATTCCACCGCTTCCTAGATGGGTCCGTTCAAAATGAGAAGCAACTGGTGGTCTTGTCGGTGATCCTTTATATCAGGGTCGAACACATTTATAGTTCCAGTGAGCCTCTTCTCTTTTGGCTGAAGTTTTAGAGACTCATGATCTAGAGACATTTGCAGAAGCTTCAAGTCATCCATATTGGGATACAACAATTAATGAAGAGTGTCATTCTTTAATGGCAAACAATACTTGGGATCTTGTACCTCTTCCAAAAGGAAGAAAACTTGTCAAATGTAAATGGACCTACAGAACTAAGTATGCATTAGATGGAAGTGTTGAAAGACACAAGGCTCGATTAGTTGCCTAAGGATTTTCCCAAGTTGAAGGAATTGACTATAATGGAACCTTTGCCCCTATAGCCAAAATGAATTCTATCCGCCTTGTTCTTTCCCTTGTTGCCTCACATAAATTGGAGGTCCATCAGATGGATGTTAAATCCGCCTTCTTGCATGGACCTCCCATTTATCCTCCTTGGGTAACATTCCAAGGGCCACCATGGTTTTGATGTGCCAATAGAGCTCTAGGGTCTAGAAATAATTAGTTATAACCACTTTTATATTAAATTCGGAAGTAATTTTATTATGATTTAAATTAATGTGAGATTTGTTTTCAAAAGTATTGGAAATAGTGATAATATAAAATACTCTATATTTAGTATTTCAAGAATGTTTATCTTAGGCGTTGTCTAATTTTGTACATTTTGGTTCTTTTTGCTGGAATCGACGACATAAATTTGCAAAAAAACACATTTTTTTGTTGTTTAAATTGAATTTTTGAATGCAGAAATGGATTCATCGTGTTGAAAAAACCCCAGGGCACACCATTTATACATAATTAACCACTAAAATCTGCATATCCAACAATTTCTTACCAGATTTCAGACAAAATTAAACATAAAATCTCCTCGTAAAAAGGACAAAACATAGAACAGTTAGACTAAGGCTTTATCATATCTTGAGATGATTTTACCAAAATATTAACTAAGGTGAGGTTTATATGTAATTCACTACTGTCAAATAAAAATATGACACATAATCATCTTTGACTTTTATAGTTCCAATTCAACAATTATCATGGACCCAATTTCTTGAAATTCTATTGATTTTTGAATTCCAACTCATCAACCATATTTTTTTTATGAGATCCATTTTAGACCCATATTTACTCTAATAATTATAGAAAAACAACATAACAAAAAACTATATAGAATTCTAAAAATGAGTAATATGAATGACACCAACTAGATAAATCTATAGGTTTTACCCTCGAATTTGTAATACTCTTCACCTTGCAAATTCTAAAAGAAAAATAAAAAGATCTTGGTACAAATACTAGTTAATGGATTCCGTATGCACCCCTTACCCCAACCAATCAAGTTTCACCAATTTTAGTGTAGAAAACAAATATAAGCTAGTAGCTCATTCCACAAATCTATTGAAAATTAAAATTGCCATTATATGTAAATACCAATATGCTCAACCACACTTAATCATATCTCAATCATATCACAAAACATGCACAACAATGGGAGCCAGTTCCATTTAAACTCCCAATCGCATTGATAATTTTGTTTTAGATCCTATTAGTAAAGAAGAAATTGTAGTAGACCTTAAGGACTTGCAAAAGGGAAAGAATTCTATCAAAACATTATTAGAGAAAAAATGAGAGCCTACTTTTTTTACGGGCCTCCATGAACTTGGAAATATAGCATGATTACATCCATGGCTAATTACTTAAGTTGAGATTCCTATGATCTATAGATTATTGATATCCATACAAACATAGAGCATGCCACCAAGTCTGTTCTTCATATTGAATATATCAATTATTCACTTTATCTCTCAAACCCTGCAAAATTTCCTACCATGGTGGATGTTAGAGAATTATACATAATGCATAGGTTTGATGATAAAAAAAAATTGAGTTTCATTCCCCATAGTTTTCTTAGGAATCCAATCTAGGTATAAAAATCGTTGCTCCAAACATTTAAAACTGCAATGGATATGTGTCATGGGTCCTCGCCTTGGAATGAGGCATAGGAAAAAGGCAGCACAAGGGAAATCTAAAAAAAATTGATGGGAAAATTATTATTAGACATACATTAGTATTTTTAGAAACAACAAGAAGAGAATGCAAGAGAGTGATAGATAAATATGAATTGAATCGAAGGGGAATGGTCAATCTAGATAACAAAGGAGTGATGATTTAATGAACGGTTGCTAAATCACAGCTTTACATTCAAGTATTAATTTTATGTTTTGTTCCCATTAAGTATCTATTACAACAATGGGGATTGTTAGCACTAGAGGTCACACATAGATTGCTATATATGTAAGCCTAGTACTCATTTGAATATCAAGAGTAAATTAAGTTGGTATGTGGATCAACAAGACTGAGTGAGGAAAAGGATAAGGAAATGAGATGGCATTTAAAACAATTGCAAATCAGTAACATACCATTGGGCATGGAGTCAAGTAAACACTCTATGGATTGAGGGCACTTGAGCTGCACATCAGATAACAAGCTTATAGGCTAATGAGTAGAATAATAGAGAAAAAACATGGAACAAAACATCCACCAAGCAAGTATCCTCTCTGCAAAATGAATGCAAGGTACTTTAATCAAAATAATGACTTATAAGCAATTACAGTAGGTCCCCTACTGCTCATGAATTTAGAAATCAGAAGCAATCACTGATCCTCAATGACTACAGTTTATTTCAAGTAAGAAAACAAAGAAATGAAAGATAGATTTCAACACTCTGATAACACATCTCTCATGATTCTTTAATAACTAAGAGGAATCCATACAACAATGCCCTCGGGCTTGAAAAATAATCACGCTCAGGTAAACTTCCTTGTACCAATCTCCTCACGAGTCTTGGACCTCCTCCAAGAGATCTTTCCTTCATTAGTAGAAAATAGCATCCTCATAACCTTAGGAAGTCGAATCCCATCTCCTCCATTGGATTCTAAACTTTGGAGATAGGTGGCCACAATCAAAGAGACAAAAATCCAACAAACTGCTAATTTTCAAGAATTTGTTGGAAGTCATTAATAAAATGTCTCCACCTCATTGCATGAAGCCTTTGTTGGAGATAAATCTTAGGTGCAGGTATCCCTTGACATCTAATTTATCTTTTAGAATCCATTCAAATCCTTCTTGACATGTGGCAACCTCCCAACAAGGCGAATATCAAAACCGTGACCGCTACAGGAAATTAGGCAACGCCGTTGTAAAACAGTTAGGTAGCGACACTTATATGTCTAATATCTCTCAAACCATAACACATTTTGAAAAAATGAGAGAGGTTTTTGTTATTTGGCATGTTATGAAAAAAAACCTCCTCTAGTTTTCAAAAATACCTTTTCAATTGTTTAGAATCCAAGTTTCAAGTTAGTCACTAAAAACTGGTAAAATAACTTTGCACAATTCGTTTTCTGCCAGAAATATTAGGTAGCGCCACTTATGCTGTGCCTGTGTGCAGGTTTAGGTAGCAATGTCAAAACACAATGCCTTCAATATTGAACGTGTGCAGAGAAGTTGGTGGTCTTTTATAATGTCAAACCCATTGTGTTTAGGTGTCTTGGCAGTAGGTTGTGCACTTTACCACTGAGGGAGTTAGCACTTTAGAAAAAATCCAAAACTTTGATAGTTAGGTCTCTTCTATCTGCAAATTCTTGTGCTAACAGGGATGCCATGAACTACATACTAAATGGCTAAGATGCCAACTAATGTGCTCAAAGAATAATTGAATATTAAATACCAATGCCATAACCACATCATGAATGATAACATATAGACACAAAAAATTATAATGCAACAAAATAACTATAAATCAGTATGTTAGACACCTTTAGAGAAATGGAATATGTAAATGTGATAATCTTGCTAATAAGTTGTCAATAGCATTAGAATATACACCCATGGACTATGACTAATTATTTTGGAGTTTTTTTAGAGCAAAAAAGAGAAAATAAATAAATAACATTATGGAAAAGTCTGAGAACCAAACACGTTATGTATGAATAGTAAATAGTATGCTAAAGGTTCAATATTGAGTATAATAAAAATCAGTTTTAATCACCATAATCCTTAAAGATTTTGTTTCTTTAAATCAATAGAAGTACATTTTTAATAAACACATTTAACCAATATAATTTTATATTTAAAAATAATAAACATAAATTCAATCCATACACAACACTTAATTTACACAATCAACACATTTTAACAACAATGGAGACTTTCAATGCCTTAAGCACACAACTAATTTAAGAGAAAAATGAAAAAGTGGATTATCTCATGCTTACAATGATTCATAGATTCAATTGCATGTAGAATTCTCTCACAACATTATAACAACAATAAAGGATTTGTTGAGATGGGGCATAGTGAGTCTCTCCCTCACGATCCTCAATGTGAGAACAATTCAACAAGGAAAGTATATTAAAGGAAACCATGTTAATGTTTTGACTATGACGTTTGAGCAACACTAGTAAATACCTTCATGTGTATAGGGATGTCTTAGTTTTAAAAAAAATTGAACTGCAATGCTTATTTTGAAATTATGATTTAAATAACAAAAAAAACATTGGAAATTTATTCCAAAATGTAGTAGTGGTATTAGCATTCTTCAATTGTATTTGGGTATACTCCACTAGGTTTGTTATTAATAGCAAATATAGTATCAAGATCATTATCATGATTATCAAACTATCATTTGGAGTTGGTAGTGAAGTATTGTTCAACACTAAGATATTTAGGTTTCTTCATAATTAATAAATAAAATAAAATAAAAGTACGATCCGTAAACATTAAAAATATAAACAAGTTTTTGAAGAAAAGCACAAAAGAAGAAAATTCTTATTCTTATGATGAGGATAATCTTACCATAGGATTGTATTTTCCTCTTCATAACCTGCTCAACATTGATAACAATGTTTTTCAATAGTCAATATGTCAACATATCTCTTTTTTAATCCCTTGCACTTAGTGTGTGCATAATAAATGTGATATAAATTATATCACTCAATTAATCGAACTTTGTGAGGGTTGGCATCATTGTTATTGTTGTCATGAAAATCATTAGAACTATCATTGGAATTGGCATCATTAAAAGGGACATTGCCAATGTTGAATTGTAAATCTTTATTGATTATTGATCAATAAAGATGAAAATTATATAATGATCTATTCCAAATAAAATATTCTACAACATTGTGCTATGGGGAAAAATCCCCCTAATCAGGGTCTAGTGACTAGGCAAAGCAAGGACACCTTAAAAGACATAATTACTCTTATTCCACCCAAATGCAACAAGACCTAATGACAATTAAGGAAAGGGAGAGTAAATCAAGGTATGCACCTTAAGTCCTTTCATTTGTAGCAGATCCTCTAGTTGTTTGCTCCTGGATTGCATGACTCCTCCCAATGATGGCCTGAAACAACTTCAAAGAACAATATATAACAATATATGCATAATTACCAAGATCATTTAAAGGCCCAAATATTCATGAAAGCAATTTACAAATATAAACATGAAGACACATAGATTTGGGACAAGAAGATTCTCTTTTATTGATAACAAGATGATAAGATAAAACCTTGATCTTGTCGACACCGCTCCATGAACCTCGCTTGGGTTCCTCTAATTAGACTTCAAGTGCATTATTCCAAAAGTGAGATCTTCACAACCAACATGCCAATAGAAGGAAATGTATAGATTGTATAAGGAGGATGAATGATTAGGAATGTCGAGGATGAAAACTCAAAAAGAGATGCAAAGGCTTGGAATGCAAGGGAGAAATTTAGGCAGATTTCACTTGCCTCTTCTTTCATATCTTCAAATGACCCCCCTAGTGCCCTTTTATATGGATAAATGATGGTTATTCGGTTTTCAAAAGGGCTACGTGAGGTAAAATGGTTGTGCAACCCAAAATAGCCCATAAACTCTGCCCAAAAGCGCATACTTTTTTATTTTTTGCAAATTTTGAGAGTACACATGGTTTGTTAGGTATTCAAGTCACGTATGTACGTTCTCTGCATGTTTATTAGGGCACGCACACCATACAAAAATATGTTTTTTAAGAGGAAACTCAGAAAAAGTGGTTGAGAAATGTGTAAATGAGTATGCCGATGTCAGAAATGCATAATAGTGGCATTTTGAGCTATAACATATGCCCCCTAATGTGTGAGGTTAAAAGAGAAACTAATGTCTTGAATACATTACAACATCTTTAATAAAGTGGGAAGGCATCGAGCCGCATGAGCCCAGATGAGTATTTGTGAGCATGTCATCTACAAAATAATAATAATAATCGTCGAGGTGGGCATACCCATGCTCAGGAAAAACTAAGCATGACTTCCAATCAAGTACACTGCAAATCCATGCCATATATAGTAATCATGGCTACATGACTAATGTGCATACCAATAAAAATTGTAACCGTGAATAATACATAATGTATCTACATCTCAAAATCATCAGAAGATATACAAATACAATGTCATATGAATCTTCAGGAGGCATCAATTCCTGTAGCTAGAGATGATAGATTCATGACTCGAGCAATATCTTCAAGATCTTAAAAAATCAGGTAGGAGTGTAATAGGAGTGTAAGACTCACTACCTTGAGGTATTTGACAAGTTTTCATGAAAAGACTGGAGGATCCCCAACAACGGGCACGACACCTCATTGATTTTGAATGTGGACTTGACAAGACTCTCGGGATGGCTAACTCATGAAGGTCAAGAGACTTATCGCAAAATATTTGACTCGGGTTATAATACTTTCCCTTGGAAAAGAGCACAACATATGAAAATACTCAAGCAACATTTTACTGACATAAATCTATGTCACAAGAGGCACCACAAACTCTCCATATGTTTGGAAGATTAACCAAATGGAGGAGGACACAAATCTATGTAACGAGAACAACTTCCTAATGTCATACTAAATCCCAATGCTTGTAGAACAAACTGAAGGATGTGCTTTGTCCAATGGTGACTAGATATCTTCTAGTAAAAGAGAATGTTTCCCATCCCCTCTTTTTGGAATACTTGTTTTTTTGTCTTTTTCATTAATTTAACGAGATTGAAAAAGAATAAAAGGACACTACATTACAAAAGAGGAACAAGTATCGTGGGAAAGAAAACTAGTTCCAATCGCATGGAACATATTGATTCTCAATGCAAGGATACATGTGCAAGATAGGGACACTTTGGAAAATTCCTCCATGGGTTAAGGTGTTAGATCGCAAAGGCAAAAATGTTGCAAGGCCTGCAACTAAGGAATGCTCTAAAAGTTCAGCAACAACAAAATGGAGCCGACAGTAGGCCAAAGATGCAAGAGTGAGACATGCAATGTGATTACGGATTGACACAATGAGACTCCTTCAATGTAAAGTTTTATGAGCCCAGAGAAGGTAAGATCGATGGTTTTTAACGTTTAGAGAGACTTAAAAACCAGTAAAAGAAGACTCCAAAGTGGTCTTTTTCATAAGTTTAGTCTCCAGTGCTCGAAAAAGAATAAACACATACCAAGGAGAACTCTTTTGGTCGTTGGGGCCAAAGTATTCATTTTTCGTATATAGAATAGTCAGTCTGGAAAAGGGTTAAACTTATACCAAAAGGATGCCTCTTCAAAACCTTTTTCACAAGTGTGACAGAGACAAGATCCCTTGACTATCTTTTCAATTTTAAGGAGTCTGAAAATAACTTAACTATGGACTCCCTCATCTTTTTTTCGTAAATTTGGTCTCATGAGCCCAAAAAAGTATAAAAGATAACTTAGGAGAACTCTTCCAATAAGACGTGTCTCACGAGGCGTACCTTTTTCCTGGTTAATATATTGGTCGGAAAAAAGGGGTAAAATTATGCCAAATAGATGCTTTTTCTGGACCAATTAACGAGTGTGAAAGAAACAAGGTCACTTAGCGATCTTTTCCTATTTGGGGAGTTTGAAAAGGGATTAAATAAGACTCTAGTGGTTTTCATTTTTGTAAATAATCTCCAAGGCCCAAAAAAGTGATAAACCAAAACTAGGGAAAATGACTCTTTTTCACAAATTTAGTCCCTCAGGTCCGAAAAAGGGTTAAACTTACACCTAAGAATACTCTCCTAGCAAACCGTAGCTCCTAGGGTGTACCTTTTTCATAAATTAACCATCTGAAATGAAAAAGGGGTAAACTATTTCCAGACAAATGTGCCTTCAAATTTCACTTTGGCGAGCGTGAAGGGAAACAATATCACTTGAGAATCTTTTCAATTTTAGGGAGTCTTAAAAGAGCTTAAAGAAGACTCCAAGGGGGATCCTTTTCGTATGTAATCTAAACGAGGCCAAAAATGATAAATAATATCTCACTAGATGTCTCTTTCATAGTTTAAGTGAGATTGAAAGAAGACATACCATGCTCTATGGGAGTCCCATGGGTATAGGCCATAAAAAAGATGAAGAAGAAGGATGAGGATTCAAAACAAAGTCATGGTGGGACTAAAAGGGACTCCCAATCCTACAAAATACTCACAGCATGGATGCTAGAACACATCATAAGGATCTACCTAGGGAATCCATGGAGAGGAAGGCTCTACCACCTAATTACGACACTTCTAAAGCAGTATGGAAGGTTCTGTGTCACACTAAGGTGGGATCGACCCTACAGAAAAGCAGAAACTGTCAATAAAATGAAAAATGCAAGGTGGTATAAACCTACCCTATATGCAAATGGAAAAAACATAACTTCGTCATAGGATGACATAAGTAGTTATTGACGCTTGAATCCATTAGGACCAAAATGACAACCTCATGAGGATACAAATCCCCCTACGTTTTTATAGAGGTGGTACTCCTCTTTAAGATTTTGTTGGGACTTTAAATCTTCATAATATGGAACTTTGCAGAAGTCCATCGTAGTAATCAAAGAAATATAAAAATAACAAGAAATAAAATGTTTTATTTTTCTTTTAAATAAGGTTCCTGAGAAATGACCAGGAGCCGCACACTTCATACATTTAAAAAAGATAGAAAAAATTCCTCACATCCATCATAGTTAAACTAAAGATTTTTTATCACATAAAATTAAAAGAAGATGATCTACATGCATAAGAGAACTTTAATAGAGTGACCACATGGGAAGCTCAAATAAAGATAATGATAGATTAATCTCAAATACTTTATACTCAAAACTCAAGTTACAAAGCACATTCAAAACTGATCCTGAAATATCTCTCTTGGAATTTCTAAAAAATATGTAGTCTGTTACATATTCTTTGAAATTTAAAATGTGTTTTTCATTAGGACTGGGATTGAGGCTCTCATGGACCATAAAACAAATATAAACAATAATTAAGCTTGTATAAGGAGGATGGTGGGCGGTAAAGGAACAACAAGACTTGGAAAAAAGAAAAGGAGAAGTTATCAAAGTTCGGTTAAACCTTTCTAGTCAAATAAGCAGAGTAATTGGATGAAAAAAATGATAAAGAAAAAAATATATGATCAGCATAAACTTACTATGATGGTCTCTCCTGTATTCACTTGCTTGGTGTTGTCCTTTTATTGTCTCCATTAACGGTTACAGGAACCATCTCAACTGTTTCTTTCCCTTCTAGAAATTCTCGTACAATTTTCTTCTTGAAACATTTTCTTTAATTAATGCCTAATTAATTCCTCATTAATTAATTCACATAATTAATACAAGTATATTGAAAGTGGATTCCTCTCCTTTTTTTAATAAAAGTTTTAATTAAACTTTTATTTTTTGAAATTTAATTAATTTCCCTTTAAAATAGGATGATTTTGTTTTAATTATATGGGAATTATAAAAAACCATTTAGCCATGGAAATCATTTCATATTTTATTTTCATCATCTTATATTTCCAATGATATGAAAAAATTCCAAATTTTTTGCTTGGATCTCAAGATATGATCTCGTGAAGTTGAGTTGTGACGCAAGCCCATTAAAAACTGCAGCTGAATGATATTTTAATTTCTGAGAAAAATGTATCAACTTTCAGCACTTTAAACCTATACCACCATATTCTACGTTGAAATACCTTTCCAATGGTATAAATGTTACTGCAAATGGAGGTTGGGAGCTCAAGATATAGCCTTTGCAAGATCGTGACTCAGCCACTGTCAATCAAGTTTTATTGGTAAATGTGGACCCTTGATTTAATTTCGTCCTCCTTTGTTGAATTTCGACTTTTCTTCATTATTCTTATCCCATATGTATGAGAATAAAAGATTCTTAGTGTTATATAATGTTAAGTGTATCATACACTTGACCAGAAATAAAAAAAATAGAGGAGACTATGGAGCTTGGAGGATTCGACCCTTGGAAAATTGTTGAATATAATAATAATTTTGCATGCCCAGTCAACCACCAATATGCTCAGTCAGCAATGATGAGTCACCCAGCCAAATGTTTCCACATGTCATCACGCGGTAGGCCAACAATCTGCCACTAAGAATTTTCCATATGTCATCCAATAAAATCACGCCATGTGTCACTTGTTGTATGCTTTCACATGTCTCCATTAATTAGTTGCCATGTGGCACCATCCATTTAATTGTCATGTGGATATATCTCATTGGATAATAAAGTTCCATGTTTCACTTGGAGATGCTCCTCATAGAACTTAGGATAGGAAAAGTATTATTAAAATAATATGGTGGGTTTGCAAGGTTATGTGAATGCCGAGGTAGGTAAGAATCTTAGAAATCATCGGGAATCTACGATAAGGCATAGTAAGAAATAAATGTGAAAATTTCTAAGTGTTAACTAAAGTGGATAGGAGAGGATAATCAGTCGGACGTACTTGCACCTAATATATGAAAGAAATATTATATCGCCAACCCGTGAACCTATGAACTGGCAGTAACTCATATATTTGGAAAAGTGTTGGAGGAGTTACATAGTAAAGTGTAGTAAAAAATTTGTGTGCATTATGAAGGTGGCGGAAGTCAAAGTGCATTGTGAGGGTAGCGGAGATAAAACATACTCTTAGGAAATATCAGCAACATGCGAACCCGTGGTAAGCCATAGTAAATAATACTAAGTCTATAAAGTATATAATGGGTCACCTGAAATATGGAAAGAAATATGGAAAATATGAAAAAAGAAAAGAAATATATGGGAAATAAAGGAATTGCGTGAAATTTGGGAAAGGAAAAATGGAAAAATGAGATAATGAAAAGGAAAAGGAAAACAAAAAGCAATGGGAAAATAAAGGAAAACAGAAATGAATGTGAACGTGGAAAGGAATAAGGAAAAATGTCTAAGTGTGGAAAATGGTAAGGGAATATGAAAGTAATGAGACAATGAGAAAAATGACTAAGTATAAAATGAGAGAATGAATAGAGGTGAAGGGAAAAGAGAGGAGAGAACATGTCAATTAGAACATTTTTCATATTTCTTCTTGTAATACCTCCATTGGACTTATGGACAAAAGTATGTGTATCTTGTTCATGGAGACGTTGATTTTGATTCCGCGAAATGCATGGCGAAGCTAATACCGAGGGATATGCAATGAACATATAATAGTTCAAAAATATTCATCTTTCAATATCGGTTTTTTTATTATTATTCCAGGAGCGGGAACATATAGGTGACCAAATTTTGGTCAATAGTAGTATCATGCATTAAAATATATCAAATCTAAAGAACATAAGATGTTTACATGACCAAAATATCACCAAGAGGAACCATAACATACACCGATCAAACAATATGGAAGAACAAAGGGAAAAACTAGGTCAAAAAAGGGTCAAAAAATCTATAAGTAGAGGTGAAAGGGGTCATTTTCACCATTGTAGTTTGAAAATACACAAAAATAGTAAAATCCATCTTTCTTCAATTGCACATTCCAAGGGAAATGGTGGATGAAAATGACTCGTTCTTGGACCAATTAAGTATCCCTCTCCTCCTCTTGCAATTCCGTTCATTTTTTATGATTTTTATAGGAATTTAGGGCCACATGCCTTATTTTTCCTCATGGTTGTGCGTGTACGCGCGTTGTTCATGCTCAAAGTGTGGATGTATGTTGGTCGAGATACTCTCAACAAGCATACATATGCAACTATCTTCAAAACAAGGCACGTACATACTAAAAAAAGTGATAAAAAAAGGCACTAACTCCCAAATTATTGCATGATCCAGGATGTATATGCGTTGGAGGGAGAGAGAACATGAAGAAGTAGACCAAATGGTCAAAGAGGACCCAGAGGTTGTGGCTACACTAAAAAAATGTGGAATGTGGAAATTATTTTGTTGTCCTTTTATGAGAGCCCAACTAAGACTACTAAACCACTTGGTTGAGTATTGGAACCCAGATGTAGAAACCTTTATGCTAGAAGGCCAATCTTTGACACCAACCATCGAGGACATCTACTTTCTCACTGATCTCTCTAGGAGGGGTGATCTGGTGAACTTGAAAAAATTTCCTCCAGGGCCATATAACATAGCTCACTATGTTGACATGTATTGTGAAGCTGGTACAGAGAAAGTAGGCTCCCAAGTCGCTATATATAAGATTATGAATTATGGCTTGAGAGTGGTGTTATACATGATTGGGTGGATACTGGATTGACTGCTCTCCATCAGGCCTCTCGAGCTCAGATGCATTATGCAGTGTAGTGTCTGTACCAAGTGATATTTGATTGGCGCACTACCATGTTCAACTACATGAAGACACAACTGACAAAGTGTAAGTTGAGGAAGAAGAAAAACTTCGGATTCGAGACAGTACTATGTACATTCTTCTTTGAAAGAGTGTTGGGCATAATCCTGAAGGAGAGTGTGTGAGGTCACGTAGCCTCCTTTCTAGCACTATGTAGATGGGACGCTTTGATGCCTCACCAGGGACCAGGGGTGGCATGTGAGCCATATGATGATGAGTTCTTTGATTGGTGGAAATGACAAATTCCCTCCATCGAGGATTATCCATATGTGGGGATTAGCTTCTTGAGATACTCTGACATGCCAGGCCTTTGGCGCAACACATGGCGAGATAGGTATGTACTATCATTTTTTTATTTTTTTATTTTATTTGAGAAAGAATTTTTTTTTTTGGTAATGTCACAATACTGACTCAAAAGCCTGTTATGTACAGATGAGGGACCAATGTGGCCAGCAAACTTCCCTCAAACTAGGTGTCATCCTTGAGAGAAGACCCAGCCAGGAGAATTCGTAGCAGTGCCAGGGCCATCATCAACAGAGGCCGAGAGATTACTGAGGTACTGAGGCAGGTAGAGAGGAACTTTATGACCCTCACCCATAGCATGCCTATGGTAGAGATCAGGGATCTGCCACCATCTATACAACCTCATGTAGTAGGAGTACCCAAGGTATGGGTCCAGTTGTTTCGACATTTGGCCAACATCATAGTGCATTATAGTAGGGCCAATCGAACTTGATTTTAGATTAGTATTGGACATCATGCATGTCGAGGCACCCATTTTTTATCTCTCTAATGTATTGAGGTATTAAGCCTAACAATGTATACTTGACACTTTTGAGGCCTACGACCCACATTTTATACTCTGACATTATTTTTGGACATGTTATATATATTTATCTTTTTTCCTTATGGAGTAAATACCTTTTGTACAAATATATTTACATGTGTGTGTATATGTATGCTTCTATATTTATATATGTAAAAGATTCCAATCTAAAACATTATATGCCAATGTATCAGTTAATTGATTAGAGCATCTAGGAACATGAATATATGTAATATAATCGAAATAACGTTCCAAGAGGTGTACCCTAAGGAATCGTCGATGCAGGGTGGGATCGTGGACGTGGTACACTCCATTTAACTATGATACTACTAGTTGAACATCTAGATGAACCCAGAGGTGAGAAATACCGTGTGACAAAATGTCACGTAGCAGTTCTATTGCTGCATTATACTCAGAAACATCATTGGTTGCTTCTCCTAGACAAGCACCTCTAGAAGATACCAACTGACCAGTGGGCGTGAATATTACCCAAGCTGCGGAAGCAAGACTCCGAGTGTTTTGGTTGGCACCATCTGCAAACCCAACATAAACCTTGGATTCTCTTGACATCTTCCATGGTGTAGAAACAAAATAAACTACACTTCCATAAGACAAAAATATATTGAAATATATAGATAAATATATACACTATTTACAAGAATTCACACTCAAGTGACCAACCTAAGCATAATACTTCTTTAGATAAAGCACATTTATGGGCCCAGGCAACACATTTCCTTCAAAATCAACCAATTCATAAGTGCCTTTTTCCAAAACTTTCTTTATGGAAAATGGTCTAAAGCACATGGGTTTAAAATTTCCTCCCCCCAAGGGATATTTATCTTGATCATAGACCAAGATAAGATCACCTTTGGAGAAAAATCTAGGGTGAACCGATCAATCGTACTGACACTTGACATGACGTTTATGAGCCTCGTTAGCCAAGGCTGCATCTTGATGATGTTAATCGAGCTGCTCGAGATAGACAAGATGCTCTTCAAGTGCAGTTGTGTTGGGAAATAGTTCCACTGCCAACTTGAGAGAAGGAATATGATACTCTATTGGAAAGACTGCCTCCATTCTGTAAACAAGTTGGGAAGCAGAGAATCCTGTAGCAGTCTTGATGGAAGTTTAGTATTCCCAAAGTGCTGAGTATAACATCAAATTCCAATTTGACTTGGTCGAACTGATTGTCCATTGGAGAATGGTCTTAAGAGGCTTATTGACAACCTCCACTTGACCATTCACTTGTGGATAATAGGGTGACAAATTTTCTTGTTTGAACCCTAGATTTTACGCTAACTCAGACATCATATTATTTTGAAAGTGATTGTCATGGTCCATGAAAATCTCTTTTGGTATACCGAACCTAGCAACGACTTGGTTGAAAATGAAGAGTGTTGTTGTTTCCCCATAATTTCTAAACATTGGCATCCCATAGTCTACTGCCACAATGATATAATGATGCCCCCTAGCAGAAGATGGGTGGCATGTACTAAAATAAATTCCCCATTTAGTGAAGGGGCCAACAACAATAATAGGAAACATAGGAGAAGGGTGTGCCTGCATCTTCCGAGAGAATATCTGACACTGGTGACACTTATTAATCGCCTCTATACAATATTTGATTAACAAGGGCCAGAAGTATCTAGCACAAAGGATTTTCTAGGTTGTATCTAACCTAGACAAGTGACCACCACATGTTCTAGTTTGGAAATCATTTAGCACAAGCTTTGATTCCTCGTGATTTAGACAACGACGAAGAATGAAGTCGACTCCTCAACAATACAAAGTGTCATCGATGATAAGATAATTTTGTGCTTGATAGCGTATCCATTGACACTCATCATGAGAAGAAGAGGAGGGACACTTCAGAGTCTGAAGATACACAAGTATGTTTCCATACCAAGGGTCAAGGGTCAGAAGACATAATAAGGAAGAGATCCTCATTGATCAACAACTCTTCAAGAGAATCTTTTCCACTCTCAATCGAAAGTTCTGAAATTAACTCTACAAAGACCAAATATTTCTTGGACTTCACCGAAACAAAGTCCAAATCGAATTCTTGAAGAATAACGATCCACCAACTAATCTTCCTGTCGATGACTTGTCATGTCAACACGTATTGAAAATTATTAATGACGGCCGTGATGGTGGTCTTATGGAGTATAATATAACAATGAAAACTTTGGATGACGTGAACAACTGCCAAAGCCAGTTTCTCAACGTGGGTATAGTTGTGTTCTGGTCTGACTAAGCCTCAGCTAAGGTTGTAGATAACATGTTCTTGGAGTGCATCGTCCTCTTGAACCAATACCATACCGATGGTGGATTCTCCTGCAACTAAATATAACAAGAAATATTTTCCATAATCGGGAGGGTTGAGAAGAGGGGAAGACATCAGGGAACTTTTCAATGCTTCAAAAGAGCGTTGAGTCACTTCATCCCAAAAGAATGGGACCCATTTCTTCAAAATATGCATGAACCCCTTAGTGATTTCGACATGGTTAGCAATAAATCATCATAAGAATTTATCTTTCCCTTGGAGACTCTAAAGTTGAGGAACTGTGCGCGGGTGAGGAAATTGAACTATTTCCTCAACCTTAAGAGGATCGACCGTGATCCCTTTGTTGGACATGATAAATCCCAATAAATGTTATGATGTAACACAAAAACTACACTTATTTGGATTCAAGTGAATCCAGTAGGAACGACACCTCTCAAAAATAAGTTGAAGGTGAGTTGGATGATTCGTTCTCTTATGAGAACATGACACAATATCATCAAGATATGCTTCGAATATATGTTTAAGGTCATGAAAAGTGAATGACACGGCCCGTTGGAAAGTAGCTCCAACATTTTTTAGGCCAAAAGCCATTTTCTTATATGCAAAGGTACCCCAAGGACATATAAAAGTGGTCTTATGTTGATCCTTGGGCTTGATTTGAATTTGATTGTACCTTAAGAAACAGTTCATAAAGGAAAAAACTTCACAACCCGCACATTCATTGATAATATGATCAATGAATGGGGTAGGAAAGTTATCTTTCGGGCATTCCTTGTTCAAATTGTGGAAATCCATGCAAACTTGAATTGTACCTTGCTTTCTATTGATTGGAACAGGGTTTGACACCTATTCCATTAATTGAATTGGGTATATGAAACTAACCTTAATCAATTTCTCTACCTTGGCTTTAATGATCGTTTCCTTTCAAGGATTGATTGTTCGAAGCTTCTTCCAAACTCTCTTGGCATCAGGATAGGTTCTAATTTCGTGTTTAACAATACAAGGGTCATTTCATGGAATTTCCTCATAAGACCAGGAAAAAACGTCGTGAAATTCTTTAAATAACTCAATATACAGTTGAATCTCCTTGGGGGAACAATCTTCTTCGACGAAGACATTTTCGACGATGCCATGGGTTTTGGAGATATCAATTGGAATCATCTAAGTTATATTCACCATGTTTCCTTCAAAATATATTACATGTGTTTCCAAAGGGTTGATAGGGCGATTGATATCTCCATTCATGGTCGAAGTAAACTCTCCTTCTTCCACTCTCCTAAGATCGGGTAAAAAATATGATCTATGATGAATATCATCCCAAGGTCTATCCAGACCTCTCATTGCCTCTAAAATCACCTTGTCAGAAGGCAAGACCAAGTCCAAAGCATTGTGTGAAAAATATTTTGTGTCAACGATTTCGTGGCGTAAACCACTACCATATGAAAGGAGATGTGGTGAGGAAAATGAGGTTTAAGATTGGAAGGGAAAAAAAATATAGATATGGAGTTAGCTAGCTCAGCAACACCTAAAGAGAAAAGTAGCGCTTTTCTCTGCAAGGGGAAACTATGGAGGACCTCTAGAGGAGACATCACACAAGGGGTTTGCACAAGATCTTCAATGACAGAGTAGTTATAAAATTTTGTAAACACACCTTTCTGGATGCGAGTCACTGTTTATCCCATTGTCTTCTCGATATGAAGAGGAGGCAATGGTTCAGGATATTCTTTACCTTTCTCAAAATATTCAGGCATTCCGTAATCACGGGCCCTGGTCTGAATATGATCATTCATTCTCATCATGTACACATTTGTAGATTCAGTGTTAGCATTAAGTTTGGAGGTAACCTGATTTCCCCCAGGCACGTTTGTGGATGAGGAAGCATGCGTCAAATTCTGCCCTTGAGGGAAAGGGTTAGTTAACACAACAGGTTGTTGTTGTGCCAAAAGCTTCTCGGATTCCTCCATCTAAGTGAACTAATGAGTCAAGTGGTCTTCTTTGCAAAGCTTACATGAGAAATTAACCTTATTATTTTCATTTTTTGCCTCACCAACATTGTTAGCATCTTTTTTATCATTATCCCCCTTACCCTTCTTTCCCTTTCCCTTTATTTTACCCTTGGACTTCTATTTATCCTTGGGGTTTGTCATCTACACATTGTGTACATCCGACGTGAGGGTGGCAAGGGCAACCATATTAGAAGTTTGGCTAGCTATAGTCTGTTGTAGCGAATTTTGTTGAATTTGGTTGGACAACTGATATGTGGGCTTGTTTTGTGCTAAGGCCACAATACCATCGAAATGAGGCCCATAATTTGGTTTGGTCAGGTCAAAGGTTGGCGGTGGTGTGTTAGGAAGAATCTCGTAAAGCATGCAATATTGCGAATAGAACAATTCCAATTGTTGATCCCTCATTATATCCTCTTCCTCAGAAAACACTACAGATGTTGTGACATCTTTAGAAACATAAGGCACCAAAGACTTCAAGAACCACTCGAGAAAAAAAGTAGGAGGGACCTTTACTTTAATCAATCTCTTACGACAACACCATTCTCAAATATGATCATAGATATGGATGGCCTTAGTCTACTCGGAATTGGCCAGTAACTCAGTGTCGGCATCGTATCTCATAGGTATCTAAAAATGGTTCAAGAAAACCATCACTAGATCGTTAAAGTAAGAGTACTTCAAAACATTGAGCTCAATATACCACTTCGTGACACCCCCTATGAGAGTGCATTGAAAAAATCACAACTTAATAGAGTCATCATTCAATGAATTGGAGAATCACCACAAGTGAAAATTTATAACATGATCGACCGGATCTTCACCAGGCTTGCCTTCAAATTTTGGAATATATGAGGGAAACTTAGTCGGCATAGGAGGCCAATGTGGATCATGAAAAATAGGGTCATTTAACAACCTTGACAAGTCTAGAAAATGAAGAGTTTCTAGAAACGGTAACCTGGGTTGTGGCCGAGTTAAAGAAAAAGAGGAACATGGATATTGGCTAGCACCAGGTTGCCAGAAAATATTTTCCTGTTGACCAGGGTTCTGGTAAAAACCAGGGTTTCCTTGGACAGTGTAAGGGACCTGTACACTAGTCTACATCATAGACAAATTCAAATATCTTGATGGCATACCTTGAGTGGGGATTTCCCCCTGCATGGTATTCCAAAATCCTTGGTTGAGGTTTCCCTAGCCGATCCCCCTGGTATAGGAACTGAACCTTGCACAGGTTTCCACAGGATGTGGGAGGGGTTGCCCTCAATCGACATCCCTTGCAGAGGTATAGAAACCTACCTTGGATTTCCCAGACCTTGAAAGGAAGTGGTTCCTTCCATCATTCCTTATGAAGGTACAAAGCCTTGAATATTGTTGGATTGATTGAGAAAGTGGTTTCCCCCTGACAAAAATGTTGATGAAGAGAAGGAGTTATTCCCAAAAGCACCAAGTAAACAAAATGACATGGACCCAACCATAGTCATATAGGACTGAGTCCTTTGACTCCCTCCGCTTAAAAAGATAGAACTAGTGTTATCCCTGGATGGTTGTTGAAAATAACTACCAAGTGAGGGGGACAGAGGGGGAATATGACCCCCACCATAAGGGACTACATTGTATGGAGCAGAGTCACCCCCGAGAGTCCCTTGCAAGGGAGTATTAGAACTCCCTTCCCCCAGACTAGTAGTCTGTAAAGTGGAGTAGGTTAAAGTAAAAATTTTGTCAAAACCCAACATCCCATATGAGAAAGGAGCGACAGATGTGTTATGTATGGTCGAAGTATGAACAATGGTTGAAGTCATAGTAGAGATTGTGCCACTGCCAGAAGTGGTAGGTGTCTGACGAGAGGTATTCCTTATAGGGGAATGTGGGGAAGGAGGCATGGCGCCCCCTCCACTTGTGACTGGGACGAGAGTATGAGGACTCTCGGTATAGGAAACATCATTTTTTTCCATAGTCATTCACCTAACGAGATGACGATGAGGAGTAATCACCTCAAGAGGGACTATATGAATAAGAACTGGCATTGAGAGGTCAGTTATTAGAGGGTTCCAGGGCCTAATGAATCCTTTGGCTTCGAGGTCTGAAATGTGAGTTACCTTTGGTGCAGGAGTGTCTCCTCTAGGAACAACATCGAGCACAATTTCTTATGGCACGATAGCTTTGAAAGAACCGTATTCATCTAACCTTCACCTCATTGGTGGCAGGGTTGGATCCACAGTTATTGGCAGGAGGCCTTGGAGACTATGTGAAAGGAGGAGTTGTTTATTTCTCACTTTGTGAAATGATAAAACAACACTCTAAGATAAATCTAGGGAGAAGCACATAGCACACACTACAAAGTCCCTAAATATAAATCAAGCAAATGAGAGAAGGGAAGGAAGAACAGTTACACCAACTGACACTAGAGAAAGTTATCAGTGCAAGTGTAACTTGAACATGAAAAACACCCTCCGGGTATACTCTGTGAAGGATGGTCTGACACATGTCCTAGGTACCATGGTATGCCCCCTGTAGTCACTTGTGTGAGTACCTATAAAAGGAAACTAGGTTTCTAGATCACAGTCAGTCACCAGGTGGGTACAGTCGACAATTGGGAAGATTGTATGAGCATGATAACGATGTTTAAATCCTTTCAAGGGTACTGAAAGAAAATGGTATGGAAGATGACTGAGGATCCCAAATGGATTCGAGGTCCACAAAGCTTCGTAGTCAAATGCAGTCAGAAAAATCCCAAGAATAACCCTCAAATACGATCCCCACTATGATTTTTCTGACTTTGGAGGGGTTATCTCCTCTACCTTTCCTCATATGAACTCGTGTTTAACCCCTTGTGTTATAGGGGGGTCTCGGCTAACTTTTACGAGAGCTGGACTTCAACACTGCTTAACTTGGACTCTTGAGTTTGTTTAGTGGCCTAGGAGATTTTCCTCTCCACACCTAATCTAAGGCCCTAAATCCTAGTCTAATTGGTGTACTCTGTAAACGAAAAAGTCTAATTGATTTTAACATTAAGCGTTAATTTTAGTGGCTTGATTACTCAGGGGTGCAGTGGTGAAACTCATGATGTTCTTTTAGAGACGAAAAAGAGGAGAATTATAGAGATTTTTAGAACATTGTGCTTTTGATGAAAATGAAATAAAACTATGTCCTACAAATGAAAATTGGCTCTTTTCACTTAAAATGAAAATTTTTCAAAAATCAAACCAAGATCCTATGCACAACCTATCCTATAATGATTTTTCGTTTCCAATGAAATGCAACTACTCAAGCCTTTTTTGGAAAAAAAGTATCAAGGAACTTTGGGTTAGGACTTGTTTTCTTTTATAAACACAACCTAAGCTACTACAACCAAATGAACATTCAAAATAACATGCAAATGCAATTAATAAACTTCTTTTTCTTTTTGAAAAATGAATACAAGGGAAAGGGACGAGAAAAACGTTTACACTTAACTACAATTTTTTAAATTTTTTATATGCTTTTGAAATGAAAACAACGAAACAAATATATATTTTTAATTTTCAAAGAATACCAAGAGAGAAGGAGAACAACCAAGAGACTGAATCGGGTCCTAAACCACTCTCAGAAAGCAGGGATTCACCAGAATCCAAATGAGAACCTAAAGCTTAAAAGTACACCTTCAACCTTGATAAAAAACATAAAGAGACGAAGAAAACTATACAAGAGGATTTATTTACAATTTCCTAAACAATATGAGACTTAAATCTTGTCCAACAATAGTTAACAGAGTTATTTGGCACTTAGGAGGACCTGAGAAACCAAAGGTTTCCTGGAAGGAATGAATTAAAAAAAAAAAACCTTCAAAAGAACAGACATGCATGTTGTGCACAGACATCATGTGTATGTACGCGGGTTGTATTAAAATCAGAGAGCATGTGTATGTGGTGTGGTTATAGGACATGGCACATATATGATTGAACAAACTAAAAAAGAGATAAAATTCAGAATGACCACCTAGATCAAGAAAATTGGTAAACACCTGGAAGGTGACCAGAGACTATCATAGACTCAGAAAGCACAAAAAAACAACAAGAATTCAAACCAAAAATAATATACTAACAAGACCCTAGATATCTTCCCTAGTGGAGTCGCCAATTATATTATAGGGAAAAATCCCCCTAATCAGGGTCTAGTGACTAGGCAGAGCAATGACACCTTAAAAGACGGAATTACCCCTATTCCACCCAAATCCAACAAGACCTAATGAAAATTAAGGAAAGGGAGAGTAAATCAAGGTATTCACCTTAAGTCTTTTTGTTTGTAGTAGATAATTTCCTCTCCTTGTAAGCAATTTAAAAATATAAACATGAAGACACATAGATTTGGGACAAGAAGATTCTCTTTTATTGATAACAAGATGATAAGATACAACTTTGATATTGCTGACACCGCTCTGTGAATCTCGCATGGGTTCATCTAATTAGAATCTAAGTGCACCATTCCCAAAGTGAGATCCTCATAACCAACATGACAATAGAAGGAAATGGATGGATTGTATAAGGAGTATGAATGATTGGGAATGTTGAGGATGAAAACTTAGAAAGGGATGCAAAGGCTTGGAATGTAAATGATAAATTTTGGCAGAGTTCACTTGCCTCTTCTTTCATATCTTCAAATGATCCCCCTATGGCCCTTTTATATGTAGAAATGATGGTTATTCGGTTGTTAAAAGGTATACAATAGGTAAAATGGTTGTGCAACCCGAAATAACCCATAAACTTTGCCTGAAAGTGCATTTTTTTTGTTTTTTGCAACTTCTAAGAGTATACCAGGCTATTAGGTATTCAGGTCATGTATGTACATGATATGCATGTGTATGAGGGTGCGTACACCATACAAAAATATGTTTTTAAAGAGGAACCTCAGTAAAAGTGGTTGACAAATGTGTAAATGAGTAGGCCAATGTGAGAAATGCATAGTAGTGCCATTTTGAGGTATAACACAATGATATATTTTCCATTAACATTGTTAGGGACCTAACCCCGCATGTAGATAGAATAATAAAGTATGAAATTAGTTAATAAGGCCTAAATATATGTTCCATGTAATAAAGGTTTACATTAGTTAGTAAGGCCTATTTAATAAATGTGAACAAGTCAATGTAATAAGACCTAATAGAAGCTTCCACTTCTAGAAAGATCTTCCCCTAGAATGTTCTTTAGAAGATAGAATTAGCATAAATAGAAGTAGGAGGCATGAGAAAGTTGGTATTGATAATTATTGTAATAGATATCTACTCTATTGGAAATTTCCCCCTCGAAGAGGCAAGTGAACATTGCTTTCTTTGAATAAAGGTATTATTTATGGTGTTGCTCTTCTCATATTTTGGTGTTCCATTAATATCTGCTTAGTTTTCTTTTTTATGCATATTATATTACATCGGGTACCTTATAGACACAATTGTCATGAGGTGGGATTTGAGTGTCAAAGTATTCAAAATCATCAAAAAGATCACCAACATTGGCATCATTAGAACGAACATTGTCAATGTCTAATTGTAAAGCTACAATGACAATTTCTATAGCATTGACGTCATTGGCAAGATGTGGGTTTTAGGTGTGATAAAAATCTTAACAATCATCACAATTATCACCACCAACTAAAGATAAAACTCTATTGAGCATCTCCTTACATGCATTTTCATCATTGTCTTAGAATTGCCTATATTCTAAATTATCATTTCAAAACATGCAACAAGCATATTTATTTATTTTCTTAAAAATCAATTGAAGAAAAAAAACTATATGGATTTGGATGGTTTCTATCTTGGCAACAAATTAAATTTAGAATATAATCTAATAAGGGGTTATAGGTGTGGGGGGGATTATTCATAATCTTGGAGGAAAAAAAATATCTACCTTCGCTTAGGGACTTGGTCAAGATACACACAACAAGGTATAAGCTTATGCACTTTTGCACAATCTCGTTTTGGCCAATGAAGCCAATGTTATAGAATTATCAATTATTGGAGATTCACTAGTAGTCATTAAGGAAATGCTTGGGAAATCCTCCCCGTTGGGTAGCAAAATAGCAATCATGGTTGCATGAGAAAAAAAGGAGGCTAGTTTTTTATCCTAAAATTTCATGCTTCCATGTTAAGTGATATTTAAATGTTGAAGCAAACCATTGGGATAAGAAAACCTCTAAGCCTAGCCAAGGAATGTATTAAAAAAATGGGGAGTATGTTCAAATTTACATCCCCTAAGGTATGGGTTGAAAATGCACCTTAATCACCATTAATCCCTGCATGATTCAAATCCTCACACACCATCTTTGTGGCATTGAGATGGGAGTACCTAGGATAGGCCATATTTCTCATCACATGTGAACCTATACCTTGTCTTTTGTTATTGAATGAAGAGATTTGGAAAATTATTGGCTTTGTGGGATGATAGAGAGATTGTGGTCTAGAATTGGGTGTAAATGTGATTGGAACTTAGGATAATCCAACCACCTGGTAGGAAATTCCTCTGCATATGGGTTGTCTATGGGTCATTTTATTTCAAATTTGAAAGAGTCTTATTGGAATGTGATGGATATTGGAGGTCATGTGATTGATTAACCTCTAAATATTTCCCTCTATGGGGAAGTGTATTTTAATCCTAGTTTCTTCCCTTGTATATGTTGGGTTATCCTATTTTGTGTACTCATTATTTGGATTTCCCTTTGTGGGGAGCATGGATGATTTTAAGGATGGAAATTTATATTAAAATGTAGAAACTTGTGCTAATCTTATTAGTCCTTAATATGAAAAATGTAAAATGTTTGACGAAATTTTTGTAAAGATATTCAAATTTCTAAGGATTTTATATACTTTCTATAAAATTTTGGCCATTTGTAAGGTAAAATAATTTTATTCTATGGAATTTGGGCGAATAGTTTTTTGGTAAAATAATTAGAAAAAATGGAAATTGTCAAATCTTTTTTTGGGAAAAACAGTGGAAAATTAGCCAATTTGCGAAATTTAGCCCCTAAAATCATCTATCTTGGGGAATTTCACGAGGGAAATATGGGTTCTAACCTCTATATAGATTTTAAGCTCATGTGGGTAAATAGGGGGCCTAATAACAACTCAGTTTATTTGGATAGAGTCTCCTACATTGGTTCAAATATTCATTTTTAGGTTCAATTTGTAGGTGTAGCATTCCCAATAACCTGCTAGGATATGCCACTTAAAAATTTTGAACTCTAATACTAATTTAAATCATAAAAAATACGCTACAAATGCACAGATTCATACAAAATAATAACAAAAATACGCATGCAACATACACAGGAAAAAACCATGAAAAAAAATGCATAAATATTAACGTGACATATGAACTAACACACAATTGACACTTATCTTTGATTAAAAGAACACCAATTGGGTGAAGAACTTCCACATTCCTCCCAGCATTAGACCACAATGCTCATAACTCTCAGCAATGGTTCATCCCCAAGTTGGGGCTAAAATCCACTTGGGTAAGGATTCCTAACTAGGCTATTGCATCTTAGAAAATAGGAAACATGGTCACAGGTGCCAACTCAATCTAACAACCTATAGTCCCTCATTCCCCACATGCATGTCCCACCCTAGGAAGTGTGCCCTTTCTCTACTCAACAGTCCTTGGTTGCCCACTTCCTTTCTGGGGATTCAACAATAGATCAGACAAGAAGTCTTAGAGCCTTGTAGATGCAGTTTGGCACCTTGGGAAAATAATTTTTCAATAATTCTCTCACCTGGAGAGAATGCTCACGGGTCTGACAACCTACCTCTTCAATGTCCTATGGGCATGACAACCTACCTCTTCAGTCCATCTCCAAAGCTAATCAAGGTACATGTACATGTGAGAGTAACAACAAGGTATAGATGGTAGTTGAGTGAATGAGTGAATGATGATAGAATGATCAAAAAATGAAATAAGTCCAAACTATATGTATGCATGTTCCCAACTTGACACTTTTCATGTTGAGAACTACCTTGGGCCCACTTGTCCCCATCCGTATAACTTAGGATAAAATAAATATCCATACTTTATAATTTAAGGAATATTAATATAATATTCCTTTGGGTTTAAGGCCCCTTAACTTAGCCCCTTATCCTCAAATTTAATCCATTTCCCTAACTAGTGGAGTTTATCCTTCCATATCCTTTTACATGGTTGGTATGTTGCAGTGATGTGTTTTCATTAATATTTGTGTGTGATTACATTTACATTTACAATATAGCGGTGCTGGCATTTTTGCATCCAGGCTCATCGGCCTAAAAATCACAAACATATATACAAAGGATCTTTGGCCTCAAGATCATGCACTAAGTCGATGTGCGCGTAAATCTTGGGATGCATGCACTCCTTTTTTAGTTCCAAGACTTGATACAAACATCTCACCATCTTATATACATATGTACATTTATATTTACATTTACAGTTGGGGTTTGTCCTAAGGATATTACAT
>JZKD02S1650845.1:45937-64790 GCA_000966675.3 Picea glauca
GCCTTCTTTCTCCACCTTAGTCACATTCCAATCAATGACATGATTAGCATCAGGTACATACTTTTTAAGAAATGATACATGGGATACATTATGAATACACATTTATGAAGACAATGCAAGCATGTATGCTACAGGCCCAATCCTCTCCAGGATTTGAAATGTACCACAATAAAGAGTTGCCAACTTTGAAGAAATTCCCAACTTCAGGGAACTTCTATTGGCATTTACTTTCAAGAACACATAGTCACCCACTTTAAATTCCCTGTGAGTTCTTCCCTTATTAGCATAGTTTTTCTTCCTGTCCTGGGCAGCCTTTAAATTCTATTTTATTTTCATTATCTTCTCTTCCATTTCCCTAAGTAGTTATGTCCCAACCATTGTTTTGTCTACTGGGTTTTCCCAGCTCACTGGTGTGTTTCACTTTCTTCCATAAAGTGCCTCAAATGGGATCATCTTTAGAGATGCTTGGTACCCATTGTTATAATCAAACTCTACCAAGTGCAAATAATCCTCCCATTTGGATGGTTTATCCATCACATACATACTTAGCATGTCTTCTATCACTTGATTCACCCTTTCTATCTGCCCATCTGACTCTGGATGATAAGTTGTGCTAAAATGAATATTTGTTCCAAATATCTTGAATAATCCTTTCCAAAAATTTGATGTAAATTTTGGATCTCTATCAGACACAATTGTCTTGGGTATTCCATGTAATCGATTTATTTATTTCATATAAATATCAACTATGTTAGTTTCCTTGTGAGTGAGATTTACTGGAATAAAATGGGAATCTTTGGTAAGCTTATCCACCACTACCATGATAGAATCATGATGTTTTCTAGTTCTGGGTAGTTTAGCCATAAAATCCATTGTTACAACTTCCCATTTCCACTCAGGAATGGGTAATGGATGTAGAAAAATAGTTGGGTGTCTATGCTCAGCCTTGACCTTTTGGTATTCCAAACACGTGGAAATAAAATCAATAACTTATTTCTTCATGCCTGACCAATAATATTGGCTCTTGACAACTGCAAAAGTTTTCTGGTAACCTGGGTGCCCAACATAAGGCACATTATGCATTTCTCCCAATATCATATTTTTCAATTCCTGAGAATTTGACACATAAATTTTTCCCCTGTACATGAGAATTTCCTCATTTTCTAGCTTATAGTCTTCAATGTTTTGCTGTAAATTACCTTGCTGAAGTTTTTCCTTTACCTCCACGTATTTATGATCTGATTTTCCAGCCTCTAAAATTATATCTTTCAAATATGATTGGTACATGCTAATGGTTGTAGCATGCATCTCATGCACCCTCCTGTTGAGTGCATCAACCACCTTGTTCTCGTTACCTTTGATATGATTTATATCAAAGTCATATTCATTGAGGAATTCTAACCGCCTGCTTTTCTTGGAATGTAGAGTTGGTTGTCCAAATAAATATTTCAGACCACTATGGTCTATCCTCAACTCAAATATTTTTCCCTTGAGGTAGTGCCTCCACATCTTCAAGGCATGCACTATGGCTTCCAACTCCAAATCATGAGTAGCATAGTGCCTTTCATGTTCCTTCAATTTCCTTGATTCATAGCACACCACATACCCATTCTGACTAAGGCCTCCATGAAGTCTTTCTTTACATTCATCAATGCATACAATGAAGTATTCATTTGGATCAACAATCCTTAGTATTGGAGAACTTGTTAATAAATTCTTCAAGTGTTGGAAACTCCTTTCACACTCTAATGTCCACTCAAACATCATACCTTTCTTTTGTAAGGAAGTGAATGGGTGTGCAAATTTTTAGACTCCTTCAATAAATCTACTATAGTAACTTGCAAGGCCCATGAATGATATCACCTCTGATAAATTCCTTGGTGTTGGTCATCCTTCAATGGCCCTTATCTTTTCTTGATCCACTGTTATCCCTTCCTCTGAAATGATATGCCCCAAATAATGAATTTGATTTTGGTAGAATGAACACTTGTTCAATTTGGCATACAATTGATGCTCCCTCAATACACGTAACACCATTCTTAAGTGTTGTTCATGCTCTTCTTCAGACTTATAAGATATCAAAATATCATCCAATAATACAATGAAAAACTTATCCAAGTAATTATTCAATATACCATTCATGAGACACATGAGGATAGCCAGTGTATTTGACGACCCAAATGGCACCACTGTGAACTCATAATGGCCATACCTTGTTCTGAAGGAAGTCTTATTCATGTCTTCTTCTTTAATTCTTACATGATGATATTCTAACCTGAGATCAATCATGGAGAATATGTTTTCATCTTTCAGTTGATCAAAGAGGTCATCTATTCTTGGTAAAGGGTACTTGTTCTTCACAAATACCTTGTTCAACTGCCTAAAGTCAATGCAAAGTCTCAATGTTCCATCCTTTTTCTTCACAAATAATATTGAGGTGCCCCAAGGTGACAGACTTGGGCGTATATATCCCTTCTTCAGAATCTCTTCAATTTACATTTGTAATTCCTTCAGTTCTAGTGTACTTGTCCTGTAAGGGGTATTAGGTGCTAGAACTACTCCAGGAGTCATATTGATGGAAAAATCAATATCTCTCTTGGGTGGAAATTCTGGTATTTCTTTAAATACATCTTCAAACTCTTTTAGGACTGCATAATCTTCAATATTTGGCACCTTATATTTAGGTGTCTCTTCCATATGTGCTGCAAATATTTGACACCCTTTCCTGTAACTTTTCTTCATTTGCAAGGCTGAAACTTATCCGATGGTTACTGACCTAGGAATTCCATGTATTGTTCTTAAGTTCCCTTCCTCATCCAAGTAAGTAAATGCCTTATTTTAATAGTCTATAATAACATGGTGTTGGTCCAACCAATCCATACCAATTAGGAATTCATAGGAACCTAAAGGTATGATGTTCAAATCTTCCTGGGTGCTCATTCCATTCATGTCCATTGGACATTCCTTAACCATCTCATTAATGTTTCTTTTAGCTCCTCTAGCTAGTTGCACCAAACAAGGTTTTCTAAGTTTGCTTCTTAGAAATTGAAATCTTTCAACCATCTTAGGATCTACATAACTATGACTAGCTCCTAAATCAATTAAAATAGAAATGGGTTGGTTATTTATCTTGCCTTCCACTTCAAGCATATGTGACGAAAATTCATCATGCTTGTTATCCAAGGCTACATAGATCATAGGTAAATTTCTACCCATGTCATCCACTGTATCAACTTGTTGTACATTGTGAACAATACTCACTTTTTCACCTTTGTGAGAGAAATATTTTTACATATGATCTCCTCCACAACCCCAACACTGAATAGGTGTATGCCTTGGTATTTTCACCAATGTCTTGGTCATTATAGATTCTTTAGAAGTTGTTTGTCTCTGAGAATTATTTCTGAAGAATGGTGGCTTAGTTCCCTTCTTCCTCTATCCCATCTTGTTTTTATTATTGTCTTCCCAAGCTTTTTGGAAAGTTGCTCTTCCTTTATGTTGATCATAAAGGCACTTGTCCCTTCTTATAGTTTCCTCCAATGTTTTGGGATCATCATATTGTATCTTATCACTGATAAATGATGGAATCCCACCCAAATACCTTTTAATATTAACTTGTTCATCCTTGATGAAGGAAACCTATTTCAACATATCTAAAAACCTCCTTTTGTACTCGCCTATGGTCATGCTCCCAAACTTGAGTTCAAAGAAATCCTTCATTTTATTATCATAGTATCACTTATTCAAGTATTTATTTTTAAAATACCTCTTGAATTCCATCCAACTAACCTTCTTCTCATAAATGTGTTGCACCTGCACTAATTGGTCCCACCACATTGATGTTTTTTCTTTGAGAAGGTAAATAGAAATTCTACCTTCTTCCTGTGAAGAGTAATAATGCAACAGAAAATACTTTCTCATTCCCAGAAACCATGTCTCCACATCCTCATCCTTTTTGTGCTCACCATCAAATGTAGGAGGCTTTATTTTGTTCATTTCTCCCCATTGCTCATCCACCCCAGATCTCTTCTTATGTTTCCTGATAATGGATGGACTTGAACTGTTGTGTGATCTCCTAGTTGAATTCCTTGGGGACTAATGGTGATGCATGGAAACACTTCTTGTTCTTATCCTCTCATCATGATTCTTGTGGCTCCATGATATTCTTGACTTAGTCTCATTATCCATCTTCTTATCTATTATGTCCAAGATCTGCATTAACTTGATGTTGAATCCCTCCTGCTGCTCCTTGGCTTATAATTCTCTCATTATCAGCTTTATAACTTTGGACATCATTTTGCAAACTTTTTATGGTCTCTACAAAGTTCATGATTTCTTCCTTTCCTTCTCCATGTCCATTTGAATTTGTACCTTCATTACCCATATTGAAAAACATCTCTTTGATCTCGTGTTCATGGTTGTAATCCCCCTGAGCATCTTCTATGATTTTGAACTTTGTGTTGATCCTATTCTTATCTAAAAAAAATGAACTCTGCAAAATGTGCAACCAACAAAATTTGTTAGGCCAAATAATTTAACAATTCATGTAATTTATGTATAATTCTCTTCCAATAATGCATCATAATTCTTTCTTCTGGTTTCTTGTGAAATTAAGCACCCAGATCAATTTTTTGGGTGGATATCTGGACTCCTTTGTCCAAGGCATTGCCAATGATTTCCCCCTTACTCAATTCTGAGTCTTGAGTAGGAAGTTATGGCCATTTGAAAATTGTCTATTAATTCCTTTTGTTCACACTTGAATTAGGTGCAGATTTGAACTGTAATTTTGCATTTTTGCACCTTCTCCATTGGAGTTTTGAAATGAGCCCAATTGGGTTCCTTCATAAATATATTCTGGACACTCTGGCGAATTTTCACCTCTTTCTAGGTTCTGGGATGCTAGATACAACCTGCGGAAGTTTCGGCCAAATTAATGTTTTTGGCCCTAAATGCTACATCTACCTTCTAACTCCTCCTGTGCATTTCCATGTGCCTAGAATTTTAATTTATCTCCATGAATGTTTTATATGGTTCAATATCTTTCCATAGACTAGTCATGTTCTTGAATTTGATCCTGGAGAAGGAAGTTGGTCTTCAGAAGTTAACTGGGGCTTAAAATTTACTCTCCATTGTTCGGGTTCTAAATCACTCATTCTAACTCTGTTTGATGAATGGGATACACCATTAGAAAGATATCGCCAAGATATTTCATTTGAATTGTAGAAAATACATGCTAGTTTCATTGTTTTATAGTAGCTAAAACAATTGTTTAGGGCCTCAAAATTCCTTGCAAAAGGATGACCTTCAAACAATACAAAATTGTCGCGGAAAATCATTGGTTTTCTATTGTTGTAGACCACCAAATCGATTTCGTGCACACCACTTATAAATTATACAATGATATTTAGCATGCGCAATTTCTACATGTGCAATGCTAAAATTTAGCGCATGCACCGCGCACCTATATCCAGTGTGCACAACTTTTCTGTCACACGCCAATATCTACTACACACAAATTTTGTGTTGCGCGCCAATACCTATTGTGCACAATTTTTGTGTCGTGCACCAAAATTTTGTGCACATTGCAATCTCCACACCACACAATGCCAAGGTTTAGTGCGCTCACACCATGCACTAATACTCCCTACGTACCACCAATTATACTTCCACGTGGTGTGATTATTCAACATGCACACAATGCATACCAACATTGTGCACACACCAACAAATTTACTATGCTCTACCAACACTCCATGCACATGCCTTGCACACCACATTGTTATATGTGCGCCACAATTTTGGCACCATGTGATGCCAAATTTTAGTGTGCTTCCCTGCGCACCTATATTATGTGCACACCACCAATTCTACATCACACAGTGCTAAAATTTAGTGTGCATACCCAGTGCACCATTATTTTCCGCACAAAGCCAAATTTTTAGTGCACACACCCTTGCACCATTAATTTTCCATACAAAGCCATTTTTTTAGTGTGCACACCTATGCAACATTATTTTTCTACACAGTGCCAAATTTTTAGTGTGCACACCCATGCACCATTATTTTTCTGCGCAACGCCAAATTTTTAGTGCGCACACCTGCACAACATTATTTTTCCATGCAACGCCAAATTTTTAGTGCACACCTATGCACCTTTGTTTTTTTGCGCATCACTACTACTTAACGCATGCAAATATTTTCGACACTTAACTAATTTTTCCATAATTTTGTTGCAGAAATTAGGTCTTTTTCCCGATTTCGCCCAATTTTTTCCTAGGCGCCATAGTTTCTCTGTAAACTCAAAAATTTGGTCATCTAAAGGCCCAAATTTTCCCCATTAGATATTTAAATCACTCATTTTCAATTTCCAGCTCAATTCTTCACCTTACCCAAGTTATTTCTCTCAATTTTAGTCCAATGATTTAGTCAAACAAGCTATGCACATGCTCCCGAAATTATTTTTCTGCGAAATTATGCTTCATCATTATGCTAACTCAACCCATCTAGGCTCAGTGTTGAAAATTAATCTCTGATACCACTTTGTAGAATTCCCAGTCACCTGCTGGGCTATTCCACTTAAAAATTTTGAACTCTGATACTAATTTAAATCATAAAAACTACTCTGCAAATGCACAGATTCATACAAAATAATAACAAAAATATGCATGCAACATACACAGGAAAAACCCATGAAAAAAAATGCATAAATATTAATGTGAAATATGAATTAACACACAATTGACACTTATCTTTGATTAAAAGAACACCAACTACGTGCAAACCTTCCACGTTCCTCCCAGCCTTAGACCGCACTGCTCATAAGTCTCAGCAGTGGGTCACCCCCAAGCTGGGGCTAAACTCCACCTGGGTAAGGATTCCTAACTATGCTAATGTATCTTAGACAACATGAAACTCAATCATAGGTGCCAAATCAAACTAACATCCTACAGTCCCTCATTCTCCACATGTTTGTCCCACCCTAGGAAGTGTGCCCCTTATTTGCTCAACGGTCCCTTGGCTTCCCACTTCCTTTTCAGGGCTTCAGCAACATGCCAGACAGGAAGTCTCAGAGCCTTGTAGTTGCAGCTTGGCACCTTAGTAAAATAATTCCCAACAATTCTCTCACCTGGAGAGAATATTCATGGGCCTAACAACCCGCCTCTTCAATGTTGTACGGGTTTGACAACCCTCTTATTTAGTCTAGCTCCAAATCTAACCAGGGTACAGGTACATGTGATAGTAACAATAGGGCATGGATGATAGCTGAGTGAGTGAGTGAATGATGATAGAATGGTCGAAAAATTAAATAAGTCCAAACTATATGTATGCATGTTCCTAACTTGACACTTGTCATGTTGACAACTACCTTGGGCCCACTTGTCCCCATCCTTAGAACTTATGATAAAATAAATCTCCATACTTTATACTTTATGAAATATTAATATAATATTCCTTTGGGTTTAAGCCCCCTTAACGTAGCCCCTTATCCTCAAATTTTATCCCCCTTTCCCCAACTAATGGATTTTATGCTCCCATACTCTTTTACATGGCTGGTCTATCGCAATGATGTGTTTTCATTAATTTTTGCGTGTGATTACATTTACATTGTTGATATTTTGGTAGTTGCAGGAGGTATTAACCTCCACATGTAACCTATGACTTAGAATAGAATATTATGAAAGCAAGTGAACCATTAAACAGATGTGTGGAAACCCTAGAAGACAAGTTGGCCTAGCAGAATAAATAATATTAGAATATTATATTCCAGAAATACAAGTCAGGTACATAGGAAAAAGATAAACATAAAATATAATTACCAGAAAGTCAGGTTGGCTCAACTAGAAAAGTCACTAGATAGATTAATATAATTAGAGGAAATTTTAAGTTATTTGTACACTTAGTTAGTGCGCAAGTCAAGTGGAGAGCTACAGTTGCAAATGTAACTACAACTTCAAGGAGGAATAAGGGTGCATAGTCATCTCTTGGTCTTGGTCTCTCTCTTGGAAATTTTCTTGGTGATATTCTTGGTGATATTCTTTGTGATATTCTTGCTAAGTATGGCACAAGTTTGAGAGAGAGAGAGAGAGAGTAGTACAGCTACAGCTGCTACAGTTGTGTATGGTACTTGTTCTATGAATGTGTAGACTCTCTCTCTTGTGTGCTACCCTTGGAGAAGGAGTGCTCTACTTGTCTTGAGTTTTTGTTATAGTTAGCAACTAGGGTTTATTTGTTGGTTTTGGATTAGGCTTGCCAAAATTATTCTAAGTAAAGGTTAGTGTGCTCAGGGGTGGCATATGTGAATTCCTATGGTTGGGTGACAATGATGTGACATCGTCTATGGTTAAACGAGCATAAAAAAATTTCAACATTTACAATACAAGGGTACTGTCCTTTTTGCATCCAGGATCACAAGCCTAAAAAACACAAACATATATACGAAGGCTCTCTTGCCTCAAGATCATGCATTAATCCAATGTGCATGGAAATCCTGGGATGTGCACACTCTTCTTTTATTGCACCATTCTTGCACACTTACACATGTGCGCACTATACTATGGAATGTGCACAAAAAACTAAGTCCAAGACTTGGTACAAACAAATCGCCAGCTTATATACATATGTACATTTATATTTACATTTACAGTTGGGGTTCAACCTAGGGATATTACAATAGGGCCTCCAAGCATGGAGAATATAGATGTTTTGGACTTTCAAATAATTTTGAGAAGGCATGAGGATTTCATCTAGTCCAACAAGAGCTCATTGTTCTCCATGACTTCCAAATTCCAAGAGAATGATCATCACTGTGTATCTCAACATACAACTATTATGAACTTATTGGTTCAACAAAATCAAAGGATTGATATTCTAGAAGAAAAATGAAATATGTTACAGAATTTGGCTCTCAACCTCCAAAAGGACACTTTATCTACAACCTCAAACAAAAAGGTATCAAAAAATTTGGTTTAGGCTAAGCTCAAGGAAGATGAAATGATTCACCAGCTAAAGGAACCAATGGAAATTGATAAGCATAACTCTCCACTTTTAGATGTCGTCCAAGAGGAAGAAAATAGTATCCATGTATTTCATTAGACTCTACATTTCTATGTTATTAGGCTTTTAGTTGTTTTTGTTAAATAGGCCACTTGCAGGACAAAGTGGAACATCTACTATATAGTCTACTATAAAATTAATGTTGTAGCCTCAAAGAACTATTTATTTATATTAGAAAAAATTTGGAATGATCTCATGTATATGTGTTGGAGATATTACACACACCTAGGATATTTTTTCCTTATTTTCCTATGTTTATTAGTCATAGTTGAGGGTCTCCTATTTTTTAGGAACCTCTCCTACATTCTAGGAGAATATCCTCTTTAGTTTAGATCCAGTTACACTTACTAGTGGAAGTGACTCATGCATTACAAGCTTGGTTTTATCACCAACAGTTGCATGTGCTTCTCTCACTTCCACACATGTGACTCAGATAACTAAAGATTGTGTGACTAGTTAACTAGGACTAGGTAGAAGTTAACTTCGATAACTACCTGTGTGTGTCTAGATCTCTTTAGACCACCACTATGGTGCATTTGATTATCTTCTAGTGTGAATTATTTGTGATATAAAAAGTATATTGTGTTTAAATTATCATTCATTCATTTGGTTAATACATTTTCTCATTATTTTCTCTCCAATTTTTCTCTCTTCTTCTCTATCTTGCAAGTTGTGTTTGTTCTTCTGCTAGATAGATCACTTGTACAGGTACTCACCACATTCTACATGGTATTAGAGCCCACAGGCCGCTAGGAATAAGGCACACCAACTTTTTTATTCACAGGTACTGAATATTGAATAACGCAGAAAGAATGGAATCTTCGTCGTTTGTCATGCTAACATCGTACAACTACTTTGAATGGAATAAAAAGATGGAGATTTTTCTCCGAGGTAGAGGATTGTATAGGTTAAGCATGACTATAGAAATAGAACCCACATGAGTCATTGAAAAATCTAAATACCTCAATAGAATGGATGAGGCTTACAGAGCCCTTTGCATGCACATATCCCCTGAGTTGTTGTTTCATGTATCTTCTTGCAAAACTCCAAATGCGATCTCGACCACCATGGACGGATTCTTTGGAAAACAAGATGAGATGAGAGGTGATCCAGGAGGATATAAGGAATTCTTACAAAGGTCTATAAGGATTTAGAATGCTCACATAGGTCCCATGGGATCCATAAATGTTTGAAATTTGACCGTCCCAAATTATCTCAAAAAAGACATCAATGCATAGATCTCATCCTCAGTGTTCCAACGATGCAAATGGAAAGTCAAACAAAGTTCGTATGAAAAATTTATGAGTGGTCAAAGTTCTAGTCAAACCAGGTCAAAGGTAAAAGTCCACATGGGCAAAAAGAATAACATATGTCACCACTACAAGGGTGACACATAGCACATGATTGTCGGTAGCTGATTGGGAAAGTTACAATCCAAGTTGTCCAATTATAGGTTGAAAAGTGGCACACAAGTGGTCCAATTATAGATCGACATGTGCCATGGACAAGCCAATGAGAGGCTATCATGTGGAAACCTCCCATTGGCTTATATTGGCATGGTTCATTAAAATTATTTGGGAGTCGACGAGGGGCGAACCAACAACCTGCCAAATGATCCGGACTATTTCCGGCATGAAATGAAAATAGAGATATAATAAATAAATGTATAGAGATATCTCAGATATCCAATAATATAACATAAATGTATTAGAGATGCAATCATAAACACAAAAATACAATAATACACAATTTTCTATTAATGAGCGAAAATGTACAAAGATTGTAAAAATACAGAGTGAAAGACTCGCTAGAATGGTGCCAGCTTATCTCAGAGAAGAGATGTGTCTGCTACTTGCATTCGCAAGAAGATGATTTTACAATGAGGCTCCAAAGGAATTTTTATCATAAAGAAAATCCAAAACTCTAACCCCGAAATATGAAAAGCCAACAATTTTGTAGACCTCATTTTGGGTAGTTTGGTGTATCAACCTCCTAGGGGCATAAATTTATCATACGATCTCTGTTTGGGGTGCACGATATCTTGTTGGAAATGTATCATCGAGGAGATTCATTTTGGAGGATCGATTAGAGATTTCGGCTATCATTGAGGAGCTCAATCCCCAAAAAAAATCATTTAGGCCCTCAAAATGGCCCAAGAAGTTAAAAACTGCTAAAAATAGTAAATTACCAAAATTGCCAAAAAATTGTTTTGAGCCAATTGGAAAAGGTGGCTGTCCACCGATATCCACCTAGATCAATCCTCCCTCATTAGGAAGAAATGGTCTCCATTGCGTTGAGTTCCTGGGGGAGAGGGAAAAGAGATGAATCTACATCTTGATGAGTTTCTTTCCTTGTTGGAGAAGTTGTGTTGCTTCTCTTTTTGAAGGTTTTCACGAACCTGTGGCTGGAAAGGTTGGACCTTTTTAACCAATCTGGCTACATGAGATGCCTGTGTGCAGAAGGAATATTTACACTTTGCTGTAATATTGTCGACCTACTTCTGTTGGACATAAGGTGCTTGGATTGAGGCTACAGTGGTGTTCTTTTGTTCACTCTTTGAACAGACTGTGAAGACGTTGAATTTTTTAGTATGAGATACTATCTTGCGGCAATGTTTAGGTGGGACAATTATCGAAACCACCTCTATCCTGTAGAGATTATCCCCTAGAGTAACAATGACACTACAGGGTCGAGACTCATAAATAGCATAGCGCTTCCACATATATGGTTGGCCCAAGTGAACATCACAGACATCCATTGGGGCAACATCACATAATACCTCATCTTTGAAGGGTTGGATGTTGTATGACAATCGACACTATTGGCTGACATGGAGATCTTGTGCCTAGCGAAGCCACCCGATGTTGTATGGTTGTGGGTGTGGTGTTGTCGACAATCCCAATTGTTTGATGACCTTTGTTGAGATGAGGTTCTTCTGGCTTCCGCTATCAACAATAAAATGTAGCGGGGTCCCCTTCACTCACATCTATGAATGAAAAAGGTGCTCCCCCTATTTAATACATGTTGGTTCTTCTAGTTGAATTGATGTAGTCGTGACAATAGCAGTGGCGTCTATGTCGATGATCTATCTTCTGTCAATATTTTCTGAATCAGGATTCAGCTCCTTGTCTTTGATTTCGGCCACAAATGACTGTTTTGAGCGACATTCATCGATGTTGTTCCAGGGGATTTTGTGAAAATCACACCATTTTTCGGTGTCCTTCTTCGTCCTCCTATGACGCTTCTTTTCCTGTGGCTTGGACTGGTTTTCGGGAGACTGTTTGTTAGGGTCGTATTTATCATACTTTGGTTATTTCGTATTTGCAGACCTGAACTCCTGTTGTTCTGGTGCTTAAATATATGCTCAATTTTAGCAGCATATCGATAAGAAACACCGAGTGATGAGATGTGCAGAAAATCCATTTAAGTTTGTATGTATCTATATAGAGCCCCATGGTATTTTAGAACCAAATTTCGTTTGGAGTCTTTGACACCCAGCTTGGTGTGAAAGGTATGGAAGGTATTTGTGAACTCCGGAACTTCTTGGCCCCTCTCTTGCCGCAGTGTGGTCCATCTCTTATATTGGTCCTCATAGTTTCCAACAGGGTAATATTGTTCCTTTATCGCACCCAAAAAGAATCCCAAGTGGGATTGCCCCCATATATTCCAGAGTCTTTTGTGGAACTTTTCTCCTAGTAAGTTTCCCACCAATATTTGACATGGGGGAGAGATTTAAGGAGTGAGAAGGTGACCTTTTCCCTGTCAGAAAAATGGTGAACATAGAAATAACCTTCTAGCAGATTTAACCATTTGTCTAGGGCATCTGCATCTATCTGACCTTCAAATACGGGAATATCAAAATTAACCTGTACCTTGAAAGGAGAGGTGCTTACAAAGTGGTTGTTTGATGAATATGTGCATGTTGTTATCGACAGGCGTTGAAGGATGTGGGAAAAATTCTCCATCATTTCATCCCTCTGTCGCGTGAGAGCTTGCTCAAGCAACAGATTGATAGAATCGCCTGCTTCATCATTTTTTTTCTTACACCATAGAGGGTTTCTTGGGCGTGTGAGAGCAATTGTATTCAATAGAGACAAGCTCGAGACCCAACTTTCTATACTCGTACCTCGTCAAGGACATGCACTGAAAAAAAAATGATCAAGAGCAGCCTGCTCTCATACCACTGATCCGGATTATTTTTGGCATGAAATGAGAGCGGAGATATAATAAAGTAATGTATAGAGATATATCAGATATCCAATAATATAACATAAATGTATCATAGATGAAACCATAAACACAGAGATACAATAATACACAATTTTTTGTTAATGAGTGAAAATGTACAAAGACTGTAAAAATACAGAGTGAAAGACTCGCTAGAACGGTGGCAGCTTATCTCTGAGAAGAGATATGTCTGCTACTCGCATTCACAAGAAGATAATTTTACAATGAGGCTCCAAAGGCATTTTTATCATAAATAAAATCCAAAACCCTAACCCCGGAATATGAAAAACCAACAATTTTGTGGACCCTGTTTTGGGTAGTTTGGTGTATCAACTTCCTGGGGGCATAACTATGGCATATGATCTCCATTTGGGGCGAATGATAGCTTGTTGGAAAGGTATCATCGAGGAGATTCATTTTGGGGTCTCAATCAAAGCCTTTGGCTATTATTGAGAAGCTCGATCCTGAAAAACCTTCATTTAGGCCCTCAAAATGGCCCCGAAAGCTAAAAACTGCTAAAAATAGTAAATTACCAAAATTGCCAGAAAACTATTTTGAGCTAGTTGGAAAAGGTGGGTGGCCACCGATATCCACCTAGATCACCAAATTTCTTAACATAGCCCCATTACCAACGCACCACCACAATGGTTCATACCCATATACATTGTAAATATCATTTAAGATTGAAATGTGGCATGATTGGGAAAAGGGGGGGGGGAGGTTAAGCCCCCAACCCCTGGTCAATATGTTATTACATGCGACCTATACCATATCCATGTGGGGAGATAACAATAAACCAACACACATACATATATATAGTATATAGTTTAACCCATATACACTATATATATATATATATATATATATATATATATATATATATATATATATATATATATATATAGCAATAAAAACCAACAAATGTGTAACATGGAGGATCGAATCCGGGACCTTCGAGATAATATAACAATGCTCTAGCCATTGTTCTAGATGACCTGTTTGTTACATTATTCATATATAATTAGTAATGAAGTTGCCAACTAATTCGGATGGAGGTTGAAGGGTCGGATCCTATATATTGGGCACAGATCCCAATATGCACACATTCCCAGGTCTGCACAAATCCCGAGGTGTACAGTTTTCAATGCATGACATGAATTTCGATTTTGTACAAATGTCTCGATTCACGTGCTTAGAAGAGGCTAAGTATGGTTGTATCGTAAAGTGCGTCATGAAGTATATTGTCCAAACATAGGCAACTTTATACTCATTTTTCATGATTTTTGCAAGGATCATGAATTTTAGGTTTTTTTTTTTATTTGAGGTCATTTGTAACAATCTTATCTCAAATTTCTATTAATGTTAATTTAATGCATTGTTTTACATGTCGAAGAGGGTGAAATTGAGCCAGTTAAGAAATTGGTCGACTTTATAGTCAAATTTCTCAGAATTTTGCAAGGATTTAAATGATGAACTTATTTTCTTGTTTTAAGTTATGGAATTAAAGAGAGTCCATTATATGGCTATATGTAAGCACATGTTGTCATGTATTTCGTTCTTTTGAGATGATGGAGAAAAATCATGATACCTAAAGGGATTTTGAGGATGAAGTGATGTATGCCATATCTATATGTAATTTGAGTTCTTTTATTTTTTGTCGTGTCATCTCATTATTCAACAAAGTAATCACATTTTATGAGTTTTTGGATAAATAGCACATCATCAGAATTCTGCAAACCACCTCAATATGATCAGTAAATGATTCTATATCAAGTTAGATACTACATGTATATATTGTAAAAAAATAAGTGGTGTCTAAGGATTTTCGTATCAAGTGGTATCAGAGCTAGTTTTGACTTCTATTGCAAGCTATTTTTGTGATGAGATCCAAGAGTTTAGTTGGTGAATAATTTGAAGGATCTTATCAAGAAGGCAAGATGAGTAAAGTTCTCATGAAATTGAGGCTACAAAAAAACATTAAACGGAAAATTCAGAAGGAGAATTTTGAGTTAAGAATGCAATTGCAAGCTCTTGAGGAAGAGAGATAGAGGTTGGAAGATCGATTGTTATCTCATGAGGAATTCCATAAGGTATTTTTCATGAGTTGGAAAGAAAGTTTCAAATTAGGAATCAAATATTGGCACCATCAGTATCAATCCATGAATATTGGAAAGGTGAGAATGTAAAGTCTTCAATGCAGAAGGGACTACCTCTTTCGAAAGGCATGATCGAGAAAGGTGACTCCTCGTATTATTAATTTTCCCATCTAGAAGGAAAATGCTCAAGGGTATTTGAAGCAAAGAGAAATTCAAATGAAGAAGTCCTACATAAACAATTAGCCTTACCTTCCAGTCCAGAGAAAGGTAACACGTGTAAGGAATCTCTAGAGAAAGATGTACATTCTAGAGGAGAAGGAATGAAGTCTTTTCCCACGGGTAAATGGTCTATGTATCCATGTGCTTCTTGTGGAACTAGCAACCATGGTGTGGATAAGTGTCGAAGAAGATAGTCCATACAAGATAATCCCTTTAAGAAGAAGGCAAATCATTTCTCAAGTCATAGAAAAAAGAGGAATGATAAGAAGGGATCATGGTTCCAAGATGGGAACAAGACACTCTGCTCTTATTGTGGTAAGAGTGGACATCAGATCGAGAAGTGTGGGACACTTTATCCACACTTATGTTTGAATCATAACATAAAATATGTAAATACACTTGCAAGAATACAAACAACAATTCCATATGAAGTTAATGGTCTTACTGAAAGGCTTGGGAAATAATACTTCCTGATGGTTGATATTGGAAAAGTGATATATGAAGACATCGAGGAATGGTTCATGGACAATGGCTCATCTCGCCACTTGATCGAGATGAGAACAATATTCTTGACTTTCTCAGAGTCTTACACAGAATGTTATGTAAGATTTGGAACCAATACCAGACAAGCAATAAGAGGGTATGTATATGTAAGATTCTAGCTCGATTCAGGAGGATTTCTAGGAATAGAACATATGTTGTATATCCCAGACTTAAAGGTGAACCTACTCTCAGATGAAACATTTGAGGATGAAGGCTATGCAGTCTCATTTTAGAATGGTCGAGTACTGGTGTATTCAAGAGAAGCTATTCCAAACACAACAATAGTGCTTGGTATTTGTAAACAAATGTTATATAGGTTACTGGAAATACCTATAGTTTGGACTAATGGTTTCTTGGATTCAACATCAGATTCAACATCATATTCAATGTCAGATTCAACATCAGTGTCAGAGTCATTATCAGAGGTCGAAAGCTGCGACTCATCCCATCACAATGGGAAGAATGCATCCATAAGTAAACCATCTAAAATTTTCATTGTAAATATGTATATTTGTAAATGTAATAAGCATATGTAGATATATCATGAAGTCTATTAGAAGGCATGTAAGCCACTCATTGTAAATTATAAGAGTGAGAGGGACTCTATAAATTTCTATATTGCCACCTTATATGTTGATCAAAGTGAGAGGAATTTTGTAAGAGAGTTCCTATATTTCCACCTTATATTATGTTGAGAGTGAGAGGAATCTCATTAAGGAGATTACTAGATAGCCACCTTTACATATTGTTTTAGAGTGAGAGGAATCTCGTTAGGGAAGTTTCTAGATAACCACCTATACATATTGTTCTACAGTGAAAGGAATGTCAATGTAAATATTTATAGGCCTTTAGACAACAATATAGACAAATATATTGTCTTGTAATTAGCTAAAGGGATACATATGATTGAATTGTCTAAGACAACATTCTTGATTATGAAGAACTGAAAGTGAAGGGAAAAAAGGATGCAGGCAATTAGAGCATGTAGATCGAGGGAGGAAAGAGCATCGAAGTAATGCAAAACTTTCTAGATATGGTAAAGGAGAAATAATCCTCTTCAAAAATAAGAGGCACAAAGTTGCATGCTATAATCATATTTAAATTACTATGTCATGTTCGTGTGGATGTATACCTTGAACAGAAGAAATCAAGTCAAGTACAAATGATAACAATACAACATAGTTTTTCTTCAAGGCAGGGGAGACAATGGATAGAGTATTCATTTAGGGACTCCTACAAATACATCAACAGTACAAGAACAGAGAGTCCAAATCGGAAAGGAATAGATCAACATTCGACTTGGTTTCATATCAGTTGAGATGGACTATCTTCAGCAATAGAATATGGGAATGGATGTTGAAATATGGGATACAAGTACAAGACTTTTGTTGTCAGCGAATCTATGAGCTAGAGTCAGAGATATTAGTGAAAATGTAAGAGGCTAGAGTCAGAGCTATATTCCAAAGAAATAGACATAAGTACATCGATCTGGTACTTAAGATTAAATACCTAATATGAAGACTAAATTCCAAAAGATTCAATAAGATGGAAGAGTGAATTATCATCACTAAGTTGTTGAGTATCTATACTTTTGGAGGTTGAAAAGTTATTCAGTGGGAAGGTGTTATCCAAGAGGATATAAGGAACCCTCACAGAGGTCTAGGAGGATCCAAAAAGCTCACAGAGGTCCTAGGGGATCCATAAATGCTCAAAATTTGACCATCCAAAATTATCTTAAAAATGGAATCAATACATAGAACTATCTTTCCAACAATGCAAATGAAAAGTCAAACGAAGTTCGTATGCAAAATTTATGAGCAGTCAAATTTCCAGTCAATCCAAGTCAAAGGTCAAAGTCCACATGGGAAAAAAGAGTGACATGTGTCACCAATGAAAGGGTGACATGTGGCACATGATTGTTGGCAGTTAACTGGGAAAAGTACAATCCAAATGGTCCAATTATAGGTTGACAAGTGGTGCACAAGTGGTCCAATTACAGGTTGACATGTGGCATGGACAAGCCAATGGGAGGTCGCCAGAAATTTCCAGTCAAACCAGGTCAAAGGTCAAAGTACACATGGAAAAAAAGAGTGACATGTGTCACCAATGCAAGGGTGACATGTGGCACATGATTATTGGCAGCTGACTGGGAAAAGTACAATCCAAATGGTCCAATTATAGGTTGACAAGTGGCACACAAGTAGTCCAATTACAGGTCGACATGTGGCATGGACAAGCCAATGAGAGGCCGCCAGTTAGCGACCTCCCATTGGCCTATATTGGCATGGTTCATTAAAATTATTTGGGAGTCGACGGGGGTTGAACCCGTGACCTTCCAAAGGTCTTAACATAGCCCCATTACCAATGGGTCACCACAATGGTTCATACCCATATACAATGTAAATATTATTTAAGTTTGAAATGTGGCACGATTTTGGAAAAAGGAGGGGGGGGTGAGGGCTAAGCCCCCAACCCCTAGTCCATATATTATTACATGCGACCTATACCAAAGTCGCGTGGGGAGGTAATGGTTAACCAACACATACATACATATAGTATATAGTTTAAGCCATATATATATATATATATATATAGATAGATAGATAGATAGATAGATAGATAGATAACAATAAAAACCAACAAATGCACACCATGGAGGATCGAACTCGGGACCTCCAGGGTAATATAACAACACTCTAACCATTATGCCAAGC
>JZKD02S1650845.1:75830-95997 GCA_000966675.3 Picea glauca
TGGCTTCTGGAAAGTTAGGATGAGAACCTACATAATGGCTTTAGGTGCAGATGTCTGGGATGTGGTAGAGACTGGTTATGTAAAGCCGGTTGTATTAGCTTCCAAGGATGACAAGCTAGAATTCAGCTTCAACGCTAAGGCTATGAATGCTATTCTGAGTGGTCTTGCAAAAGCAAAATTTGTAAAAGTTATGCACTTAGAAACTGCCAAAGCAATGTGGGACAAACTAATTAGCAGCTATGAAGGTAATGAGAAGGTAAATGATGCCAAGCTTCAAACCTACAGATTAGAGTTTGAACAACTAAATATGAATGAGGATGAGACAATTAATAAATTTTTNATGCACTTAGAAAATGCCAAAGTAATGTGGGGCAAACTCATTAGCAGCTATGAAGGTAATGAGAAGGTAAAGGATGCCAAGCTTCAAACCTACATATTATAGTTTGAACAACTAAATATGAATGAGGATGAGACAATTAATAATTTTTTCTTAAGAGTTGAGGAGCTTGTGAATGCCATGAAAGATCTTGGTGAGAAGATTGAAGATGTATTACTAGTTCAGAAGATCTTAAGATCTCTGTCTGATAGATTCAATCCAAAAGTTTGTGCAATAGAAGAACTAAATGATCTTAATACTCTATCTATTTATCAACTCCTAGGAACTCTAACTGCTTATGAAATGAGGATTAGTAAAGATAAATATACCACTAGAGAAGCATCATTTAAAGCAGACAAGAATGAGGATTATGAGGCTGATGAAATTGAAGAAAAAATTGTGAGAATACTAAAGAAAGGATCAGGAAAGTACCAAGGCAAGTTTCCCTTCAAATGCTTTAACTGTGGAAAGATAGGTAACTTTGCATCTAAGTGTCCACATAAGAAAAAGGACCAGAACTCTGAAGGAGAAGAGAAGTACAAACCTAAGAGATTTGGTAAAAAGAAAAGTTTATGTGTAAACAATGATGACTCTTTAGAAGACATAGATAGTGACTCTTCCTGTTAAGAAAAGGTAAATGACTTCATTATTATGGCCAAGGAGGATTATGATATTAAAAGCAAAGGAAGTGATGCTAATGATGAATAAACTATGGTTGAATTGGAAGGAGAGCTGATTAGTTCTTTGGAAGAGATTGACAGACTCAGACTTAAGAAGAGAAAGCAAAAACAATTGTTGATACAGTTCAAGAAAGGCAGTAAAAAACCCGATGAAGACTTTGCCCTACTAAAAGTGGAATTAGAAGAGGAAAATAAAATCAAAGACATTATGAAACAACAATTATCAGAAAATAAGGCAAGATGTGAAGCCTGGAAGAAGAAGTAGTGAAAACTAGGGAAGAGCTTGAGAAGTTTCAAGCCTTGTATCATAAGAATTTGTCAAGTATCAAAGCCTTAGAACGATTAGCCACCATTCTGAATCAACAAAGGAATCCAAAGTTGAAAACTGGTTTGGGTTATGAAGAGCGATCAAGTAGTGGCCAACCAAGCAACAAAGAACCCATCAAGTTTGTCAAATCTACAACCAATGACAACAACAAACCTGCAGAAACAAAAGAAGATAATTAGCCACCCAGGAGGAGTAAAGAAAAAGGTGCCAAAACTGAATCTGTAGAACAAATAAATAATACACCCTCTGCTGAAGGAAATCATCAGCATGGAAGAAATCGACCTGCTCAAGGAAGACAACCATTTTCCAGGTACAAAGATTTTTTCTATGGATATTGTTTCTACTATTCTAACTTTGGCCACAAAGCTGTAAATTGTTCCTTAAGATTTAGACATGAGAAATCAAGAAACCCAAGGAATAAATATCTGCCACAACAGAGAATGAGATAACCAAGTAAAAAACAACCAAAGATTGCAAATTGTCAAATTAAGTTTAGAGACATGCAACTGAGGAGGTAAAGAAATAATAAACAGTCAATGAGTAGACAACGCTTCAACAATCACTTTGACCTATTGAACAATGATCTTGAATGTTATAACTATCATAAATTCAGCCACAAAGCTGCAAACTTCCATCTGAATAATTACAAAGCAGATCCAAGGATAAAGCTCTTATCTAGAAAGGCCAACACATGGAAAAAGAAAGATAGTGAAAAATATGGTCTAATACTTTTTACTCAAAAACAAAAAGGACTCCTGGAATATAGATAGTGAATGTTCCAAGCACATGATTAGAGACAATGATAATCTTCTGCCTATAAGTAAAAGAAAAATAGGAAATGTGATCTTTGAAAATGATGAACCAGGTAAAATCAAGGGTAATGGGATGGTGAGTTTGAGTAATGGTGAAGGAAATTCTCAGGATGTTCTGCTTGTAGATGGTCTGAAACATAATTTGCTCAGTACAAGACAAATGTGTGACAGAGGCTGTGAAGAGGTGTTCACGTCCAAAGATTGTAAGGTGAAAAATGTAAACTTAGGACAAGTGGTGGCTAAAGGCATAGGGACTGATAATGATGTTGATACTGAATCCTCCCATGCAAGAAACGAAGAAGTAGAAGAAGAATCATGTCATAAGCCGAAAGAAGAAGTTGTGAAGGTTGAGAAGTCAAACACCCAAATCAAGTTCCTGAACAACTCCATGACCCTGGATGAGATCTTGGATAGTCAGAGATCACCAAATGACAAATCCGTTCTTGGATACAACAAGGAAGAAATCAGTACTCCTAAGAAGTCTAACACAGGTCCTTCATTTGTAAAAAGGGAAAGAAGGTATGAGAGTGTTTGTACTGGTTTTTTCTTGTAATGCATATGGTCATAAAAGTCTTGGATTGTAGGAATCATGGAAGAAACATGAAATTGTTGTAATAGAAGATCAGAGAAGAGTGACATGGGGAGTCATTCAGTTATGACAAGAAAAGGTTGATGAAGGAGTCCCAGTAAGAGAGGTGAGAAATATTGAGTCTGCTACAGAGGACACAACTGAAGCTGAAGATGAACAGGTCCAAGAATCAGAAGGAGAAGACTGTGAGTTAGATACAAATACTCTACAGAACTCAAATAAGAGGGTCCATCCTATCAGGGGGAGTATGTATTGGTTGAATATATGATACCTCCGACAAAGTACTGCAACAACTCAGGGGGAGCATGTTTTATTTGACATTGATGTCAAAGGGGGATAAAAGGTGTCTTCTGGATGTTACAGTTGGAGATATAAGTAGAACAGTGCAGTCCTTCAGGGTCTCCATCAATGCCAAAGGGGGAGATTGTTGGCATGTTTACAGGCAGAGTATGCTTGTCATTGATGGAAAGAACAACAACGATGATGGCATGATTACAAGAAGAGTGTGCTTGTTATTGATGGAAAGGACAACATCGATGTTGGCAAGTTTACAGGAAGAGTGTGCATGGAAAGAACAATAGCAAAGACACAGAAGAGAAATCTTGAGAAGCTCAGGAGGAATAGAGCAGAGTTACACGCATAGCGCAAGTGTGCGCTAGGGACGAGGCAAACATTTTCCAAATCTTAGGAGAGATAGCGTTCTGAGACGCGCAGATGAGATCCCATACATCAAGGTTCGCAGAAGGATCAAAGGTCACAGAACCTTTGACACTTAGAAATTCTTCCAAGTCGGGAGGATGCATAAGATTAGGAGGAGGAGAGAAAGTGGTTGTTGGATCACCAATCCTGAATACCCGATGGCCGTCAGATCAGAGTCCAGAAAGGAGGAGCACGCAGAGGAGGAGATTATACCGCAATCGTTGGATCAGAGCGTGGTGAGATCTGAACTGTTGGATCCAGAGGACACGTGGCGAGAGATTGACATTTCACTGACTCGGAAAATGGAGAAGTGAAAGGTGAGAGTTGTAGAAACTCACAATATGCGAAGTCACAAAATGATCTCGGTCGTTGGATCCAGAGGGAACGTGGCGAGAGATCAACGTTTTGCTGAATCGCAATATGGATAAGTCAAAGGTGAGTTGTTCTCCAAATTCATGAAACATGAAGTCCTGATAAGATCCAGACCGTTGGATAATAGAGGGTTGTGGGCCGTTGATATGGAGAAAGTTTCAAAAAATCGGGAGAAGGGAGAAGGGAGGTGAGTAGTCTTCCAACTTCGCAAAATGTGAAGTCTTGATAAGATCTAGACCATTGGATCACAGAGGGATATGGGCCGTTGATATAGAGTATTTTGGATATCAGGAGTTGGAAGAGTAAGGGTTGGATCATGTTCAAACACCCGACACACAAAGTCACGATTTGATCACAACCGTCGATCAAAGGGAGAACGAGGACCATTGATTCGAGAAGGACACGTGGAAGACTACGTCAACAAGGACACATGGCACAATCAGATAATGACAAGTGTCAATTTGATTCGACATTTCAGGTATGTGGAAATCACAATTCCAAGTGACACATGACAATTTCTCGCCTCATGACACATCATCGAGTGACGCAAGAGTTTCATCACTCAAAGAGTTTTTCTTCGAGATTTTTACCACCAGTACTCGCCCAAAGACCTGAAGTCCCGAAGGCCAAAGTCCCAGAGAAGAGGATATTCATTGGATTTAAGAGGACACTCGTTAGTGGATTGTCATCTCTGGGAAAAAGCAAAGGAAGGATGAACGAGATTTTGAGAATTGAAATCTCCAAAGTCTAGAGACACGAAGGAGATCTCAACCGTTGATTCAAGAGGGACATGTGTCGTTGGATCGTGGAATCTGGGTGAAATTCTCTGGGAGAGAACGAACACTTGAGAATTGAAACTCCCGGATCCCAGATTGCGAAATTGATCTCGTCCATTGGTTTGGAGGGACACGTGTCATATGATCACTGAGACCAAGGATTGCGCGTGGACAAAGGAAATAAAGCAGAGCCGTTGATTGAAGAGAACAAATGTCAGCAGATCTTCCATTTCGAAATATATCCAGTCAACAACAACACAGTTTGAGAGTTGAATCTCCCTGATCCCGGATCACGAAGGAAACATTAGTCATTGATGGAGGAAGGAGAGATCTGGTCCGTGGACTTGAGAGGAAAAATATGAACCGTCCATTCAAGAACACTGTCAAGACAGTGAGATCGACGGTCATGCTCCATTGCGTGGCCAGAACATGCTCGGGCCTAAATGTAAGCAGGTCGCAATTGAAACCACAGTTTTGGAGAAAGGACGTGTGGAGGCTCGTAGTGAATTGCGGGGAAAAAAGCAGGTTGTCCTCAAACCACTTATAGACCCACCCGCAATTGCGTGGTCACATGAAGTCATCACCCAAGGTCGTATCTAGGGAAGAGCTAGCATGTTGCTAAGCTCCACTTCAGATTTCAGGAGATTGGGATTTGGGAGAGTTGGGGTGACTCACGACAGATGGCCTGAAACGTGAAGTCCCGAAGTGATTGGCCCCAGGTCACAGCCAGCGGTCACGAGAAGGAAGGGGCATAGGAACCAAAGGAGCCAAAACCGGCTAACTGTAACTGACAGAGAAGACAAAGTCTGCAACTACAACAGAGAGGATAAACTCGACTGTGATAGAGTAGACGAAGAGTCACACTACTAGAGAAGGCAAAGAATCTTAGCATAATGCCCAATGATGATGAACACATGAATCTAACTACCAAGGAATATGAAGAGTTGCCATGATGATCAGGAGATGACTTGACGTAAGAAAAGCATGCAGAATAGAGAAGTGAAGTGATCCTGTTGTCGAGCTATGTAGGAGAGAGGAAGAGCTGTATTGAACAACCTGAAGGGGAGAACAGTGACGCTGTGAAGAGAATGTAGAGGTATTGTGCATGAAGGATGAAAAAGGTGCACAAAGAGTATAAAAACCTAGAACATAGAAGAGATGGTTGTTGTTGTTGAGAGTTATTCATGTGGATAAAATAAGGCTATGTGTAGCATCTGAAACACACAGAAGAGGCGTAGCGTATAGACTAGTAATGCATATCTGAGAGAGGAAGAGGAAGACAAGGTGTGCATGCAGAGACAGAGCAGAAGAACAAAAATCTCAAAGAAGAATGCGAGGAAAAAGTAACTGGTGCAGGCATAGCATAACAGTGCAACATAATAGTGATGAGACTGGTAAGAGATTGATAAACATTGTATCACTGTAATAAGTTTCAGTAACGATTTTTTTATATTTCAGGGTGATTGGGAGGTGCTAGGGAGGATTGGTGTCCTCAGAGTTTCAAGTGGGTGCTTGAACACAGGGAGTTATAGCTTCCATTTGGTTGCAGCCAGAAAAACCAGGGTGGCAGGGTGGTGCAAGGGAGAACTGTTGTTCTCTATTATACAGGTTGGTGCCTATGTGACTGGAAGTTGGTGCTTCCATCTAGTTGGTGCTGGAACACTTAGGGAGTTGGTGATTCCTTCTAGTGGGTGCTAGAGAAACCAAGGAGTTGGTGCTTCCTTCTAGTGGGTGCTAGAGAAACCAGAGAGTTGGTGCTCTCAACAAATTGCATCTTAAAAAATAGAGGTGGTAGCCTCACAATGAGTTTGTGCTCATAAGAATGATAATGTAAAGAAAATAAAGATTACTTATCATATCAAGAAGAAGAGGTTTTTACCCTTTATGGGTTTCCTCAGGAAATATCTGTTTCTATATATTTCAGGTGTTTAATTGATGTTGAATGTTCTATTGCTTACCTCCCTGCATTATTATGATTGACATTGAGTGCTCTGCAAAGAGTTTAAAATAAGCATAATTGTTTAAGCATGGTAACAACTGATTCACCCCCCCTGCCCCCCCCTCTCAGTTGTCCAACATACACTTGAAATTTGAGTAAACCTATAAGGAGATAAGTCAAAAATACGATGAAAGAAAGTAGTTTTCTTCCTTTCCCTCCAAAAATATTTACCCTTATGGTTGAAATCATCATCTTGAATCCTATTGGTTCTTTTGATAGTACATTTTTTGTCCAATTTTTTACCTCAAAATTCCCCTAATGAATGTAATTGGGCCTTCCAATAGTTTCAACGATGGGGCATGAATCCATTAGAAGAGAATTATTGAAGGTGTGAAAGGATTAGTTATAATGAGGGATACTAGGGGCATGTCCCAAAGGAATTAGCGAAAGTGCCAATAGCCAATCAAAACCGAGGTGCACTTGCAGCCTGCAACTACCACATCTATGGAAATCTTAAGTTTGGAAACTAGGTTACCTCCTTCAAGTGCGGGCACGGGACTCTCAGCCTCAAAAAGAGATCATAGTCTAGATTCTAACAAATGTTGGATGGATCAAGTAGACTCACAGGAACAACCAGACCTAAGCCTTTGCCCCATATTGGTGTAGCACACTTGAGATGAAGGATTTGAAGTTCCCTTGGACAATTTGTATGCTTCAAATGAAAAGTGATAGAAAAGTGATAACACAGGGTTATTTGGATGCCTACCAGCTGAGATCTTAAACTATACTTAAATTTTGTTTTGTGACCTCACATTGAATTCAACCTTTAGTGGTACTATGAAGATCCTAACCTACGACCTTTGCATCCTTTACATATGTGATGTTTGGAGGTGTGAAAATGATTTGCAACAATGAATTTTTCTATTTCGATGCATTATAGTTACATTTAATGCTCTTTTAACTAAGTTTGGATCAACATATTGATCTCACTAATGTAAATTTTTCCACAAGACAAGTAATCACATATATGCCTTTCTAAAACTTGGGATTGATAACATTTTTTTCTAAGTCCAATAGTTTCCTTAATTAGTCCGGAGGAGAGAAAGTGACATGTATGCCTTTTTCCCTTAATATCTTGGAAATCTTATCTACAATGCTACTAATGAAAAGAAGAGTGATTTTGTATTCATCCATGCTTGCACTTTATTCCTTTCTCTAGCCACTTTGATATTTTTGAACTCTCTTTTTGATTTGATGGTCACCATAACCATTATTCTCAAGGCTCTTTTGAAGATGGTTGATGCATTGTTCACAGTGGTCCATGTCCAAGATTATTGTAGCTTGTGTAACTAGGGCATGGATTATCATTGTCTCTTGTGCTTGATTGTGGTATGAGTTTGGCATGCATGTGTTTATTTGTATTTTTTTGTTTCTACATACTTGGTGGGGTAGAGATCAATTTGGATTATTTGTGATGAGTACATCCAATAAGGGAAGGAAACTATTCTCTTGTCTCTCCATAAAATTAATGTGTTTAGGATATAAATTAAGGTGGTCTGTGAATTCACCGAGTCAATATTTTCCACATGTGTAGCTAATAATTATATATTTCATCTACAAACCTAGTCCACAACTTGGGTTTTAGAATAAATGAGTCAATTGTCTTCTTCTTGAAGTGCCCAATGTAAACATTTGCAACAATATGTGAAAGAGGATAGCCCATTATGATCCCATATATTTTCTCAAAATTTTCTCCACAAAAATTAAAATATGTCTACTTGATAAACATCTCCATATACCATATACCCCTTAACCATTTGTATGTGGTATTTATTTAACAAATTTCTTTAGTACCTTCATGTATCGCTTCACCAACCATATTGACCTTTAGTGAATAGGGTACACATATTTTAATTTTCTCGACTGAGTGTATGAGGTAGTGCTCTTGTGCATTGAAGAATCTAAGAGGTGAACTATTTTGCATATAACACACTAGAAGAAAGATTTGTCTCTTCCAATACCTTACATCTTCTTTATTTACTTCTTTAAAAGATAAGAACCTACACATGCCAATAAAACATGTCAATATATATATATCATATGATTGATCATGTATGATGTTTTCCATTAAAATATAACTAATACAAATATTGTTTATCATTCGAGTGGGCTAGGACAAGTCTTACCTGAAACATGCAACAAAGCACATGAATTCTTTGAAAAAAAACAATAAATATGTCGATTGAGACTTGTTTGAAAAAACACAATAAATATGTCGATTGAGTGTGAGGTTTGACTGAAATACCTACTCTGGCTTTCCAAATCTGTAGGATGAACATTATGATCTTCATTAAATAAATGCCTTCATCGGCCAACACATGATCTCCATCTCTGTTCATTACGTCGAAGGTGTTCTTTTAGGGGGAGTTATGTCTCGCTTTTTCATCGTATGTCCATAGATTATGGATACATGACACTTGTATCATTCAAATCTACGAACCTTCTGTGTATTCGATGGTGGATAATGTGTATTCAGTGGTGGATTCAGTCACACGGAGAGGTGATATTATTGGCAAGCAATAACAACAAACACTACGAGCAATAAATCCATATGTACCCAACAATCTGCTCTTGATCTTCTACATGGTGTAATTAGGTTTTTTTGGTGTTCGGAAAAATCCAAGTGTTCTATAATCCGAGAGAGAAAATCTTTAATTAGAATAAATAGAGAATCATCAACTGGTTGAAACCGCTAAAGATAAAATAAGAAGATTTCCAAATAAATATTTTTTACTTTAAGAAAATCTTTATTTAGACTAAATCGTAAAGAGGTTGAAACAGGGAAAGATAAATTAAGAAGAATTCCAAGTAAATATTTTTGACCTTAAATTTCTTACCAGGCATGTCTGTTTGTGTTTCCACTTTTCTGTACAAGCATGTTTGTTTTTGTTTCCACTTTTCTGTATTTATATAATTATTGAATATTTACTAAATTTTTTTTTTTGTTACAAATTTAATATTTATTAAAATTGTTCCAAAGATAAACAAACCAAACAAGCATTAATAAATGACTAAGTATTCAATAGACTCCTTAAGAAATGGCTCAAGTATTTAGCATACTGGTGTACTTGATCAAATATAGTAATTCCATAGGTATGCATAATTAGGTAATTTGGTGAGATACATTAACTTCTCTGATGCAACAATTAAGGTAAGTCATGATAGCATGCAACCAACAACAGTGAAAAAATCAGTTTACGCAACCATTCCATTCATAAGTCATCCATGTGACCTATTCAATTCTTATATATACATATTGTTCAATGGACAATGTCTCGCTCAATTTGAAGATTATGCAGTAGATCTCGACCAATTTATTTGAAGATCATCCAGTAAGTACCTTCTAACAACAGGACCTCCAAGCACCTTATAGCGACAGAGACTCAACTTGAGGAATAGCACAAAGCCCTCTATTTTTCACCTTCTCGGTGTAAATCTCAACGACGCCTTAGCCCATTGGCGTCACCACTATAAAAAGAGGTTTTCAATTCGAATTATAGACTGATTTTACTTAAGTGTTGTTCGAGATCTTAGATTAGCAATATTTTGTTCCAAATTTCTGCATGAAATTCTATAATGGACAAGCTTTAGCATACATATCTTAGCTTAAAAACATTTCGTTCCAAATATTAAGAAAAACATTAAATGCTTGACCTAGTTTAATCAGTACAAGTTGCAAGTCCTTTAAGATGTGGGGGTGTGAGGGTCATCTTGAATTGCATGGTGAGGGTGGCTTAAATTAGGGTTCTGAGAAAATTACCGACAGATAAGAATTCAAGACAAATGAAAAATTAGTTGGGGTTGGACGAATAAAAAACCGTAAATTCAATAAGAAAAACGTGTCATTCAAACTCTTCAAGAGGGAAGTTAAACTATGAGAAATGAATGAAACATTAGTGAAATGGGATTGAAATATTTCTCAAGGCTTTTCTTTTCTCGATTTTTTCAATAGGTTAGGTTCGACGTCATGACTTCACCCCAGTTGAAGACCCCATTGTGGTATGCACCAACCAATAAGACCATTCCAACCATATTTGATTTATTCAATCACCGATGAAGGGCGATATATATTCTTTTCTTTCCATGGATACGTTCGGGATCAAACCGAAGCTGGATTGAAGCCGAGCGAATCCATCTCCATCTCCTTCCCTGATCCAGCCAAGCAATATAACTAGAGCTTACAAGATTTCCGAAGTAAAACTGTCTCCTTTCTCCTCAACAAAGAAATCTCCCATCTCCACACCAATCCAAACAAACCATAAACAAAGACTGGTATGCATCAACCAAAAGTGATGCTCCTATGCTCAACTCTACATTCACATATATAAGAGGTACCTTTAACCAAGCGGGAAATTAAACTATGATAAACGAATGAAAAAGTAGTCAAATAAAGAGAGATAATATAGTTAGGTTAACTACTGAAAATATGGATTAAATTATAAAATTGGCGAGATTAAACTAATGAGAAATATAATATATGAGATTGGACTATTGAAAATAGAGGTTAAGTGTAAATTCATGAAGATGGGTGTCTATTTTTCTTGTTTTATGAGAAAAGAAAAACTATATTTTCACAAGTTATTCAACTTCCGGCATACCAAAGTATTTTTTTAATTTAGAATTTCACTTTACAGTAAAAACAAAACTTGTAAAGAATTTTGTTAGCTTTCCAATGACTATTTTTCATTTTTTTTTTTATTAAGATTTGATATATCAATTTGACAATTGTTTGACAATGTGTTCCTTAAACATGAAAGGAATGATAATGTGTTATGTTTTCCCCCAACAATGTATCTATTATTAAAATTTTGTTTTTAACAAACAAAATATACTGCAACAATCTGCAAAGACTCTATTTTATTATGACTATAATTTTGAATCTAATGGATGAATATTATAATTTCTAGAATGTTTTGAAGCTGACCAAGCTGAAAACGTTACAGATTTTAAACACATGTTTTCACTCACCTTGTATCTATCTTAATTTTTACTTAAAAGTAAAATATAAAAATACCCTTTTGAAAAGAACAGTTTAAGGATTATGAATATAATTTTTTCTAAATTTTTCACTATGTATTTTTAGAGATACGAATATTTCATTTCACCGAATCATAATGTCTACTAAAAATATTATGTAGTAATTTTTTAAAACAATTAAATAAATTTAGATCAAAATAATGAAAATGAAAACAAATTATAGGAATTTAATGAAGATTCAATTTTCCAAATGCTGGTGTCATTTTTGAAACCAAATTTTGAGTATTTGCAGGAGTCCGCAACCTCCAAAATTCAGGTAAGCTTGGGGGAATTATCTGGTTTCTAGATACAGTCCCAATTTCTAGTTTTCGGCCGAAAAAATATTCTTTCGGTCGAAAAACTAAATTCTAACGAAATCCGTAAAAGTTAATTGGTTTCCATGGTTTTCGGCCGAAAAAAACTTGTTTCGGCCAAAATATGGTTGAGCGAATTTCGTCGGCCAGAAAAAATGAAAAGACACGTCATATCGTTTCATTTCACGCCAAATCGTATAAATATGCTTTCGGCTGAACACATTTAATACAATTCATCGTTTGTTTGATGATTTTCTAGAGCACCTAAACCAAGTTTCAAATCATCTTTTTTTATTTTTTTGAATAAAGTAATTGATGTTTGTTCAAGATTTTATTGGAATAACAATTTATATGTTGAAATATAAATGTTGAGCATTTTTTCAAGGTGAAGTCTTTGTTGACATAACTTTTACAGATAACTATGGGAAACAAAAGTTTGCACAAGAGAAAATTTGATCGCACTCGATATGAAACTCACCATAACTATCAAAGGAAAGAGAATTATTGGAGAAATAAACGAGAACATGCAAATATTGAAAAAATAAACGATGATAATGTAAATAGAGATTTTCAACAAGAAGAAGTCCAACCAAGTATGCATGCACATATTGTCTATATTAAAAGTATAGAATTCAAATTTAAAATATTGTTTAATATAATTGATTGTAATTATGATTTGATATTTTTCAAAAAACATAAATATATTTGTCTCATAATGTCGATGAAGACGTTGAAACTGAAATTGAAGCAGAAGATGTTGAAACCAAAATTGAAGCAGAAGACGAATCACCTATAGGTATGTACATACATTTAGATAATACAAGATGAACACTTGTATATAGTTTAATGAATTTATGTTTGGGTTTTGTTTTTTAATATAAACTTTAAATTGAAATATGCAGGAGAATCTATCAACATTGATGATGAAATATTAGAAAATGTTGATACTGACAAATTTGGGAAGAAAGAAGCTAAGAATTATATAAGATATCGAACTAAGAATATGTATAATACATTTTTCAAAGATGAATCAGTAACAGTACAAGCTCAAATTTTACTCTATCTAATAAAGTCAAGAATGTTAAGAGAAGCTACATCATTATTGGGTATTCAAAATTCGACAGAAGATACAAAGGTGAAACAGAATGTCTTTGACAATATAACTAGTGTATTAAAATCTTATGGAAAATCTTGAAAAAAAGATGTTAGTGTTGCATGTAGAGCAATATAAACAACAGTTGTTTCATATAGAAATATAAGAGATTGTTTGACATGACACATGGTAAAAATGATGGGAATGTCAAGAAAAACATTGTACAAACATAGAAAATTTCGATTGAAAATAGATGCAAATGATGAACTGGCTTGTTAGACAATGATTTCTAGACAATCCTACAAAGATAGACTTGCTGGAAATGTTAAAGAATTGGACTGTAATTGTTGGTTGGAAGAATCTCGTGTTTCAACACATACAATGGATGTGTTGCGACAAAGAATAGCACGAAAACAATATGAAGAACATCCAAAACATATATTTCCAATGACACAAATAGAATTGTTCAATAAGTTCAAAGAAGAGCACAAATAAGTTAAAATTTTCATCAATACATTTATGCAACAAAAACCATGGTTTGTTAGACCCATCACTGTTTGTGACACTTGTTGTTTTCACTATCATGTGGAATTTGAGTTGTATTATGACACTTTTATTGATTTTGGTAAAACTTTATGGCCAAGTTCACCTTCTCCTTCCACATTCCGTGCTTTTATATCCGAAATTCTATGTGAAAGAGAAGGTGATGAATTATTTTACAAAAACAAAATGTGTTGGTGGAAAGAAATGTGATCGTTGTGGAAATATAAATTTGTTTCACTCAAAGTATCCTATTGATATGAATGATCAATCATTTTCTAATATAACAGTCAATTGGAAGAGATATGAATATATCAACAACACGACTCCACATTCTTCAAATGTTATTTCCAAAATGATTGATTTGAGAGTAGATAAAATTTGTGTGATAGATTTTTTGAAGAAGTTTGAGGAAGAAATTTATAAATACACCAAGCATTCACATAGATATTGATGACAAGACCTACAATTCAAACAATCACGTGAAGTGTTTCCACCAGGGAAAATTTTGGTTGTAGTTGATTTTGTAGAGAATTACACATTCGCTGCACAAAAATAAATATACAGTGAATATTATCATTCTGATCAAGTCACGATATTTGTCCACGTTCTATATAGACATGCTCAACAAAGTCTTGATAAGATATAAAGAACCAACGACAATCGACATGTTATTAAGGAATATAAATTTTATATAAGTGATGATCGAGCACACGACACACATTATGTACAACATTGTTTTCATAAATTTTATGATTCATTGAAAGAACGCGAAATCGGATTCAATCGACATTGGATATGTTCAGATGGGTGTGCGGGTCAGTTCAAATATTCATGATCATTCTATTGGTTATGTTGTCTTCATAAAAAATCAAACATTAAACATTGTTGGAATTTTTTTGAGACTGGTCATGGAAAATGAGAGCATGACGGTGCAAGGGCATGTGTAAAATGAGCACTTCGAAGGTATCATATGAACCCTCATGACGATAAATTTGAATACGTTGATCAAGTTGTTGAATGGTGCAAAATGGTGCTAAGCCATGAAAATAATCCGTCAAGGAATGTGCGCATGTGTGTCTATATATACATGTTACACATGTACACATGATATTTTTATTTGAACGTGTTCAAATTTATATTCAATCTTCAATCATTTTCTTGAGACATTTCAAGTTAACAAGTTCTTGTCTTGTGTAGGTTTTTTGGTATGTTGGAATCCAAGATGTAAATAGATCAATCCCATATGACGCCAATACAATACATGGGACACGAAAAATATATTCAGTTAAAACAAAAAGTTATCAAAATGTGTTTGCATTTGATAGATGAAATGAGTCTTATTTTTGTTTAGTTTGCATAGAGGACACAAAATCCATAGATATTTGCGAAAATGAAAATGCAGAATATGTTAAAGCTTGGAGACATACCGAACTTAATATAGAAGGGAAAATTCCAATTGCAAGCTCAGAGGAGATGGAATCAAATGAAAATATAGTGTCAGTTGAAGACTATAGAGTTTTTGATCTTGTCAGAGAAGGTAATTTTTATGTTTAGATTTTTTCAAATAACTTGTAGATGTACTTGTGTGATAATCTAACACGAACTATTTGTTGTCCAATATATCCAATTATTTACAGGAGATGTATTTTCCATGGTCGCACCTATAGACAACACTTAAAACATGAAATATTATTTGATGCGATGCACAAAACAAAAGATGAGGCTATTAGAAGATTTTGATGATAACAGTTTTATATATGAAAGAGGATCCATTGTATTGAAAGGATATTTTTTTCAAGAAACCCATCAAACTGATATTCATGTTCACTTTCAAGACTACTATTCAGATGTCACAAGTTGTCAATATAGTCATTTGGTATGTGTAGCACATTGTTGACGGGCGAGATTGACCGCTCGTCAACATCAGGAGTGAATCCGGTCCGGGGTTGTCTAAATAACCCAAGCTGTTTCGATTAATCCACTCCGACGAGTTTAGCGGCTCCATTATCCGATCTAAGTCCTACGAAAGTGAAAAAACAAAACTAAAGAAACTAACTAAATGAAAAACAACTGCTGAAAACTATATATAAATCTAATATATTCACAGTTTGCTAACTAATAGTAATCCTACTTATTAAATGTACAGTGTATCGATATGATTGAATTTCTATTATATGTACAATATTCACAAAATGCAAGTTTTGATCGAAATCTGCAAAATCATATATGAATTGACTTATGACAGCGAAGATGGTGTTTTTTGATTTTTTATAACTTTTATAAACATGAAATGAAATGGAAGCTAACTAGCTGAGAAATAAAAAATAACAATATGTACTGTGTATCTAAACTACAGAAAATTCTTATATTAATTAAACTAATAGAAAGCTACTAGCAAACTAACCTGTAATCGCATATCCATATGTGTCCTGTAGCATCTACGTTTGTTGTTTGATGGGGCCAACCCACACCAGATTTTCCCAATGCTTCTCGTAAACGCGAAGCAGTAACGCTTTGAATGCTAATGAAAGAACAAATAAGATATGTAGCAGCAACAATCTATCATTTGACAAACGATCATATTAAGATAAATCTGAGTATGACAATTTGTATATAACTGTTCATTGAATAAAGAAGATCAACCTTCTAATCATCAAATGTAAACAGATTAATTGCTGTATATAAAATGAGAGACATCAAATATGGACAATTTAAATCCCATCACATCAACCTGTAACAAATTATGATATCTAAAGTAGTCAAAATTTGGTTACAAATCAAAATAAACAAAACTTGAACAAAAATATGATATATTGAAGCTAAAGTTGTGTAAATATCCACTTTCATTCAAGTTTGATAATCACAAATCCATACTTTCTGCTTCCAGGCAGCGATGGGTTTTATTTTACAAAACAATACATTTATATAAGCTATAGGATCAAAACATTTCCTGTGGAAATCATCAAATCTGTTGCAAAAATTGTGGGGATGCAACCTCCTAGATTCTAACAGCCTATTCTAAAACCACACATAAAGAAATAGCATGTTGAGAGATGCCACCAGCGATTCAAATCTTCTTTAGAAATCATATGTACCTGTAAACACATAAGAAAAAACAATTTCAGATTGCATTTTGGTTGTAAAAATCAATAAATTTGAATTTTAGTAACTAGCTACAGAATCTCACGATTCTATTAGCTAGTTATCATTATAACCAGAATCGTGTTTCATCAAATCAATCCAAATAAAAATAGATGCGACTTGAGCAAACAAATCTTGTATGCTAATTCAAAACAAAACAAAATCATCTTAAAATCTCTTTTAAAATAACATACCTCAGATTCAGGGATTCATTTTAATCAAGCTATTTTCGAATTCACAATGGCAGTGGCCGCTTCCATGTTTAAAAACAACAGACCCTGTGGATGTATAACTTGCTGACAGATTGCTTGAAAATCCTTTGGATTGATCAAGGGTTCATAGAAGGCTAAGGCACAAGGCTAGACGGGTGAGAGGGGTTCTGAGGCACAGTCCTGGAGAAGTCACAAATGTTTCAACACTTGCAATCAGATCAAAACGCACCTTTCAACCATAGAGAAAATATGATATTTGACCTCTAAAGGATGAGCTATATCTCTGTAATTATCCAATTTATGGGGAAATTGCTTGCAATGAAGGTAAAAGGGCTCATTTCGGTTCTGGGTTTTCAAGGGTTTGATCTAATTCAAAACCGTTTGCTCAGAATCGCTTACGCAAAAACGTGTCTCTAGGAAGCAATTACGGGGTTAGCTTTGATAAGTCTTCTCGGGCATTATCAAACAACAACAAAGTCTGGACACCGTTGGGCTCAATTCTCACCATAGGAGCCATGGATAACATCACAAAATTGACAGGGTATTCGGCCATAGGGTTTGACAGAAAAGAAACAAAGCCATTTGCCTTGAGCTTCCCAACACAATGCAAAGGCAGCTCAAAATGCTATGAAGGAGCGTTAATGCTATGCGTGTGAGGACAATGGTGTAGATCGAGGCCATGCAAGAACATCATATCAGGCTGTACCTGGAAAGACACCTTGGTACAATCATAACAGTTAAAAACCATTATGTGCATATCCAAAAATTCAATCAAAATATCAAATGAACAATTGCATACCCACGATTTGACAAAAAAAAAATCAATATGTTGAATAAACCATTGCATCAAAGATTCTACAAATCAAAACCAAATTAACAATAGTCAAATACTAAATGGGTGTTGTTTTGTAGCCAATGGTGTGTTTGAGGCCAAGGAATTATACCATGAAACAACCATGCTCATAACTAAATGAAACAAATCGGAGATAAACCATAAAAATCAACCCTTTGATGAAATCAAACATGAATTCGAACCGTTTCGTTTTCATACTTGCAGTTATGAAAATGGAATCGAAAAGTAGGTATGTAGAAGGTGACGTATAATGGTGTCTTTTAAATGAGAAAGGTTGCGACGAGTAATGAGAAATTAAAAACCCTGTGTAGGCAGCTTATAAAAATAGAGATTGATATGGCTGCCAACAATGGAGACACACTGGTAGAAGCAGTTATCTCTACCAAACGAACAATTCCAGATTAGGATAATCAGAAAAACTCCAACTCGAAAACAACCAAGAAACTGTTTGAATATCATTATCAATCATAAAAAATTCCAGTTTCAGATTGCTTGTTATTTAAAAGACGAAAACTGATGGCAATCTCAATAAAAGAAAGTCATGATATTAAGGTTAAAATCTCCAATACTGTTGACAGAACCATTGTTGCCAGCAAGCATTCATAGCCTCGACAGGGATGCCATTTAAACCACTCCGATATCTGTATCCTGCCAAGAAGTTTTAGATCAAAACCAAGGACATTTAAGGTCAAAATATTCCATATCTGGGAATTTCCATATACCCGACATTGCTTCGCTGCCAGCAGGCCTGTTCAGTACCCCGACGAAGTTATCTTGGCATCATGCATGCATTTACCCGCTGCCAACAAACCTTTTCAACACCCCGACGGGTTTACAAGCACTTCCCACAGCTCTCTGAAGATTTATTTAATTTTAAAGATATTTAATCAAGTGGGGTGACGCTGAAAATCCTGATATTTTGGACATATTTTAATAAATTACAGACCTTGAGAGAATTTTTTAACTGTCCTTCATTAAGATCTAGAGACAGTTTGTTATAAACCGACCTTCGAAGGCAGGGAGACATCTTCTGAGTTGTTCTCTTAAGGAACAGGGATAGCGTAAGAAGAAATTTTTATGGATAATCGTGAATAGCTTCAGTTAGAGATTGAAATCAAGAAATTCTTTTCAAACAACAAGCTTTCTTTAACATGGCTGCAAACTTCAGAAAAATATCATAATTGATGTTTTAACAATCTTCAGTAGTCATTTCAGAGGGGAAATTTTTCTGTTCTCTTCGTCTAAGCTAGTCCATGATGCAGGCATGTGTGTTTCAAAAAGAAATATCGATAAGCATAAATGAAAACAAAACACACCAGCGAAGAAAAATTTGAAAGCAAAGAAATCCAAAACAAAAAAAATATGTACAGAAGGTGGATCTGAAAACATCATGCAAAATATCCCTTGGGAGACTGAAAGAAAGTAGAAAAATCCTGTTTGATGTGAAAGAAGTCCTACTCATGGTACCTTGGGTCAGGGTTGATTCAGATTTATTTATCTCTTTACTTTCCATTTAATATTTTCATGACGATGTTGGGTTTTTGAAAATAAATGTTCAACTAAAAGAAAAGAGAAAAGGATCAAGCAGAATTTCTTGCCAACCGTCGTATTATGGTTCTCGTGGTGCACCCACTTGCGTTCATGACTACATTATTATAAAGAGAAATAGTGAGAAATAAAACTGCAAGAAAACCTATTCCTAAACCTACCCTAACTATTAAACAAATCAGGATACTACATGAAGTCATGCTTCCAATGTAGCCATCGGAGTAACTCCAATCCTGCAATGGAAACAAAATCAAACATTATTAATAAGAATGGTAATATATGAACAAATGACAGAAACATATCACACTTACCTTCATAATCATCATCTAAAAACAAAGTAAGCATGATCTTACCATTCCCTTGAATATTCTTGATGTATGAATCCTCCAACCATTGTGCATTCTTGTCGTGATAAGGGTCATAATGGCATGGGCGAGTGTAAGTAAGTTTGAAAAACTTGTCAAGATTACGAGGAAATGAAATAACCATTATCCAAGGCTGAAATGCCCCATCCTCCTGACAATTCTCTAAGTGTTCATTAATTTCTTCACATGGAGGATCTAAAAGAAATATGTCATGCCTACTTCCAAGATACTTAGGTAGAAACAAAGCAAGCACAACTTTATCTTTATTATGAATTTTATATATATATATGAATATTCAAGCCATCCTAAGATCCTGTCACAAAAATGAGGATGCAGACCATGACTTTGATGAAACGAATATATCAATGGGAAACTCATCATAGGAGGATTCGTGCAATCAATTAGATCATTGGTTTGAACGTTTCCTTTGATGAGATTGATCATTTCAAAA